>CM073762.1:67295473-67509633 GCA_037127475.1 Arma custos
ATACATTCTTACCGGAATGACTGAAACGTTATGCGGGCTTAGTATGCCCTCTACTCTGAAGGATTACTATTAACATTCCTTTATTACTATAGACATTGAATTAATTTTTTACAATTTACTTTATCCAATGTTTATTTATGAAATAAATGTAAATAATGATAATCTTTATAAAATGTTTTTCAGAAATTAAAATTACAATAGCATGTATTTGGAATTTATAGATTAATTTCGATATATAGATAATATGATGTTATCTTAGGAACAAGATGTGATTAACCAAAAATATATTTTTTTGAAATAATAGACTAACAACAGTGGATAGATAAAATAAATTGTATTCTACTACAATGCGTATATAATAATAATATGTATATAAAAATATATATATATATATTTAATGTATACATAGGCTTTAAAATAAAAAGAAAAATTAATTTAGGAACATCTTCAAAAAACAAAGGGCTCTGCCTACCCCACTCTATTTTTTAAATAGAAGATGATAAATTAGCATTCTGAAGTAAAAGGATGACTTTAATATTTATTTTTTTTACTAGATAATTATATTATATTCTTATTATTTTTTAATATTTTTTGTATTATTCGCATTAAAAAATAATATCATCCGAAATCAGGAGAAACAAAATTAAATATATATATTATGATAGATTTCTATTTTCGTTTTTTATACGATATGATTCATGAATTTATTTCGTTACTTAAAACTGACTTCAAAGATTGAAGAGATTATTTCTAAAACAAGATAATTCATTTAAAAAATATATATTTCTCATAAAAAATGTGAATTAAATAATAGATAGGCGATGAAAAAAAATTAAAAATCTGAAAGTTCCAGTTGACAAGACACCTAAAAAATAATACTTAATTTTAAATCAACTAATTCTACCATTTTACTGTACCATTTTATTAATCTCATGGTTATTGATGAAAATAATGATAAGTTTTCAATGAATATGCATGGTGGTATTAAAAAGTATTTGCCTTAAGTATTCGCCGTTGAGTAGCCGTGTTAGCCGCACGTGTTGCGATAAAGTTAAAAAGCATTAGTAGTTAGTGAAACTATTAAACTAGACTTCCAACTTATCCCTCTGGTACTTCTCGATTAGATCATCCGTTAACTCCTGAGAAGCATATTAGCCAATTTATATTCATATTCACACAAATACTGCAACAGCATTAAGGCACGCGTACATCCAAAGCCGATCTTTACTCAGGCTTCATCAGCCAAACTCGGACGATCAAATCAAACGTATGTAAAAGAAAGGGAGCGCGCGCACTACTATAACCGCCATTACATACTTACAGTAAACCGGCAACGTCCAATGTCGGCAGCAGTGTGAGCGCATGCAAGTCCGAGTAATTCTGTCCGCCATCGGCCGACAAATCGGTTTTGGTGTACGTTAACCGTTACGATACGCGTACACCAAAACCGATTTTGTTGGCCGATGTCGGACTGCTTTACTCGAACGATGAACTCGGACGTGCATATGCTCACACTGTTAGAGCGTTTTTTTCAAATTCGTTTATGTCGATTCGACGTAGGCTATCTTTCTCGGGTTAATTATAAACTAAAGAATTAAACATGAATACAAAAAATAAAAAAGTAATGAATCTAAATTTTTGAGCGTTAACAGTTGTTAACAATAAATGAAATAGTGATTAAAGCAACAATGAATTTGACTATTAACTAATTACAAGATGATAGATATTATTATCATTTTTTTTAAATGGGAAATAATAATTATATGACACAATAGTATAGCAGTAAAATCATATGCTGAAGACAAGACCCTAAGTTTCCAGATATTAAATGTCAAGGAAAAGAAGAGCTCCTATTCATTTTTTAAATAGAAACAGAAAAAAAACAACTATAGGGAATGTATATCACCGACGGAAAGATTCGGGCGAGAAATCCTAACAAGTTCGGATTCGTCGGTTGATCAGCCGTGAACGGGCGTCATCGGACGATGGCGGTTATAGTTGCCCCTGTGTTGCCAGAACGCTTGATTAAATATTTTTGGAGATTTGACAACCTTTATAATTAATTGGCTGGATGTCTTTGAAGACAGCAGTTGTTTCTCGAGGCTTGACCACTCTTCAGTTTGTTTTTCCGCTTTTGACGTACCTTGCAGTATGATGACAGTAGTGCCTAGTGTGTCCTTATGCTTGGCAGTTATGACATTTCACAATGTCTTTCTTTGGATAAGGTTTTTCGACCTCATAGATTTTTTCGACTCCGGGTCTGGTTCCAAGTCTATGAAGAAAAGAGGAAGTGGAATTTTGTTGCCTGCACCATGGTGCCCAGTATTGTTCTTGTAGACATTTCTTATTTGTCTAACTTTGAAGCCCATGGTGGTGAGCTCTTCTTCTATAACGTCAGCAGGTGGTGGGATGCAATTTTTGGACTACCACTCTCATGGACCTCCTTTAATTGGTTGGCGTGGTAACCAACCTTGGTCTCCGTTAGATATTTCACTTTATAAGACCTTTCATAGGATATATTTATATAGGTTTCTTTCCACCCTACAAATATTTTTCAATGAAACATTTTATTTAAAATACTGTTATTGGAGGGAGAGTAAAGATCTTTTGTACGGAGTTAATTCTATTGAGTAGTTTCATATGAAATGTCAGTTTGTATTATTTCTAAAGTACAAAGTGAAATTCTGTTGTTTAGTATACTTATGTTTACAGATTGTAATCAGCTGATATTTATCCTGTCTTTTTTTATTATATTTAGTATCACTACAATTGAACCCACATTGTATGGCTTCAAATATTAGTTGACACTCGACAGCCCAAGGTGCAAGAAACATTAGCACCGCGTTGGCACGAAAGGGCCATTCGCCATTGGTTTAAAAAAAAAAATCATCTAATGAAGGATTAATTAATAAATAATTCATTTCTCCTTTCTACCTATAGGGGAAACCATCGCATCAACACCGTACTACAAGGCGGTTGACATAACCTAACTAAAATATCAAACAACTACCTATTAACTACATTGGTTAATCGGAAGTGATCTGTACTCTTGCATGACTATGCCAGACCTTATGTTTCACGACAGACAGTGAAGGGACTAAACGAACTGGGTTACTAAGTCCTAACACCCACCTTATTCATCAGACTTATCTCTAACAGATTGCCATCTTTTCTTCTTACAATTACCATCTTAACGTTACAATTTTTGAAAATGATTCTTAAGTCAAGAACGCATTTTCAGACTTAATTCCATTACAATACACTATTTTTCAGTTCTGGGATTTAATGTTTCGTGAGAAGAAAGTGTATTGGTACTAAATAACCTTTACTTTGAAAACATATGAAATGACCCAATAATACATAAGCGGAGAATTAATAAATGGTATTAATAAGAGTCTAATTTCAATTATATCATAATGACCATGGATAATAGATTATTCTATAACAACTTCATATATACAGGAAGCGGTGTGACCCAATAGTAAAGCCTTGAGTTGCCGTGCCGAAAGTTCAAATCCCGCTCGCTGGCAGACGTTTATTTCTGGCAGACTTCCCAGTCTCTATAAAGTGGGTTCCCAAAATAGACGGATAAATCTGGCGGTTGGACGTGATCTAGTTCAAATCATCTTCCTGCACAATCTTTGTCTCCGAAACAGTACAGTCTCTACCACGTACTGAATCCAAGACCCTTCAAGAGTTCTAGTTGCATACGTTCTTTTTCTGTTTTTATAAGAATCATAAAATAGGAAAGTCTTTGAACATTGCAATCACAGAATGATTTGTGTATTCAAGAATGCCAACATAAGCCACGGAGAAGCACGTGACCGAGTCGCACAAGGTGGGATAATCGATGCAGAAGATGAAACTTTTTGTGCCATTGTGGAGAAGCGTTAATAATTAAGAGTAGAGATTGGAGGAGGGAGTTGATTGGCAACACTGCAAGGTATCCGGTTGCTTATTTGCAGAAACTGATAGTGGTCCGGAAAGGTCCTGAAACCTAAGCCCGAGCTGTCCTCTTAATTAAGTCGGCAAACTGAGCGGCCCTTTTTCGTACACGTGCATCTTCAGCTCCCACCTCCCTTCTCCCTTTTTAATGGCCAACGTAACATTCATTTTAACTACATGGCTCAAGAGAGAAATTAGAACAGATTATTACAGCTTAAAAAAAATAGAGGCAACGTGCTACTTGCTACGTTATTAAAGTAGGATTTTAACGTAAAGGTCTACAATTATTCTTAAATCATTTTGTTTTTACAGGCTTTTGTAAGCAGATCTGTATTAACAAAGGATGCGTCTTAATGTTTTTTAAGTAGCTAAAGTATTATTTATTTTAGCAATTTCACTACATAAAGCATACATATGTGAGGCGATCAGAAGCCGATATCTCAAAACAATTTAAAATATAGCGATTTTCAGGCTAGTTTAGATAAGCAATTTTACTCTACAAAAACTACAGATACGGATTTGAAAAAGTCTTCCCTGTGAGCGGCCAGAATTAACTTAAATATTAACTTCTTTTTTTATTCATTGAAATTTATAACTATATCACAATATAGGTAGTAAATGGCAGGAATGGAACATATTGGCATGAATAAAGATAAACAGAAAAACTACCCAGTGGTAATACTCAAATATGAAGTTCAACGTCTCGAGGCCATCTTATTTTCAGACGCCTCGGAGGATTACAAGGAATCGAAGAGGTTGCTAGGTTTGAGTGGTAATAAAGTTTGTCATGAAAAGATTGATATCGGATTCGGGCCTAATCAGCAAAAAATGGGACATAAGGGTCACTATGGATTACTTTCCTAATAAAGAGAGGAGCATTGAGAATTTTGGATTGAATACGAGAGGAGTTCGATGGCTTAGTGTGCCGTAAGTCCAGAGGGGTGTAATGTTAGTCAGGTATATGACTCTTTTGTAATTAATTGAGAGCTTAGAGCGTTTGTCTAGTAAATGTTTGAAGTAGCCTAAAACGGGGAAAATAGATATACTTAAACGGTAAAAAGCAAAGGATAACAATTAAGAGTAAGCTCACATGAAATGTAAAATATCCTGGAGCCTTATATATAGACTAGCTTATGCCCGCGGCTTCGCTCGCGTGGAATTCGGCCTGCCACATAAAGTTTCGTGAAAGATCATTTTAAATAAATAATTTAATTATATTTTTTAAATATAAGTTACTCGTACATCCATAATTTCAATACAAATTTCAAGAGGCTAAGTTCCTGATTTGTCTTTAATCACGTACTATAACGGGGGGGGGCATGCCCACGTGACCCCACATAAATCTGCCCTTGATGTATAACCTATTTTATTCAATAAGTTTCATCCAAATCCGTTCAGTAGTTTTTGCGTGAATGAGTAACAAACATTCGCATTTATAATATTCGTAGGATATCAAAACAAATAGTTTCACTCCTGTCCTTTCTGTTATTTTAACCGCAATTATCATGTGATTTTCCTTTATTTATGTACTATAATGGATTCTCTACAGTACCTAAAAAACTTTCGGCGGGTGGAGGGAGGCACGTGCTCCCTCCCCCCTAAATCCGCGCTTGCTATAGCCTATGTGTTATTCTGCTGTATAACCTATATTACTGTAAAGTTTCATCCAAATCCATTCAGAAGTTTTTGCGTGAAAGAGAGACAAACATACAAACTTTCACATTTATAATATTAGTAAGATGTAACTATTAAATTATAAATATAATTAATTTCGAAACCAAGAGTTGTTTTTGAAATTTTAAGAAAATCCAAACTTGACTTCATATTTTTGTTAGTACAGTCGAACTGCTTTGTCTAACATGGCTCTTTTCTGCCTCATTTCTCATAATTTTAATCCGATTCTGACCCTGAAGTTTCGGGAGCACAAAAATGCTTAGCTAAACTAGCGAAAGATGTAAAAAAAAGTAAATTTTTGAAATTTGTGAGTTATCCGCTATTGATTCTGAATGCCATATACCTTTAGAAGCGAAGAATTAATCAGAAATAAAATAAAAGGCTAAGTGCATACATGCCGTTGCTCTGGCAACTCCCGATCCAAGAAAGCAAGTTGATTATACACCAATAAATTCTTCACTTTTTATTTATAATCATACTTGCAATTAAATTAAATATTATGACTATCTCTGATTGGATATTTTGCCGGCCTTGAAGAATGTATAAAATATTACAATAATATTCACGGTATTTCATAAATTTGATTAACGTAATAGTTTAACGAAGACAATTCATTGAGAATGCCCAGCTTATACAGGTGGAGGATCAGAAGTGTATATCGCTCCTTGAAAATTTATAAAGCGTAAATATCATATCCACCATCATAAAGTCTTAAATTGTATTTTTTCGCTGAAAATAACAAATAATTATAAAAAAAAAAAAAATAAGTAAAAAGACGTTTAAATGTTTAAAATAAAACTATAAATAGGTATGTTACTGAGAACAGCCTTTTTAAATAGATCGTGGGCAATGTTCTGCGTAGGTTTAAATTTATTATTAATTCAACCAATATCAGATAACTTTTAGAGCGCGATGTCAAACGCCGATAACCTTTTAATAAACGAAATGTTTGTTTACATTTATTTTAATACTAGCTGGAGTACTCGGCTTCGCTCAGGGAGTTGATATGAGATTATATGATAGTGGGAATAAAAGAATAAACTTTAAAATATATGAGTTGGCTGTCCCTGCAGACGTTGTTCTGTCCTATTTTTCTAAAACAAAGCAACATTGATTTTTTATGTTCAGACTTCTGTCCTGTCGTAGTCTAATAAAAAACAAACAACGTATTTCAGTGTGATTTAAACTTTATTTATTGTTTTAATGTCTCGATAATAAATAACGATTACTTACAAAAATAAGTTTTCTACTTCGAACATTGCAAGACTTTAGTTATAATGTGATAATATTTTTATTGTAATGCCTTATGGAACACGATGTTTTTTGTTTGATTACCTGGCGCGTAAATAAATAAATAAATTTTTTGGTTAGTTTCCCGACGCGGGAGCAAGCAACATACAACTAACTGTCCATGAGAGAAGCACGAGTTTTCAAGATAAACGCCGCAAACACTTAACTACTGGCCCTGGGATTTATTTATGGTCATAGCGAAAGAAAGCAGCACTGGAAATTGTAGCCGTTTAAATTCAAACGATACGTCAGTGGTACCATGTGGGTTGCGAGGTATCAACACATCTCCTTTATATTTCCCCTTTAGAATGGTTGTTTCGATTACAATGTTCAGTAGTTTTTTCACGGCTAGCCGTGTGCCGTTACAAAGACGCCGTTGGTTGATATTTCGCAACATTATGACCACCGATCCAACTGTTAATTGACGCTTATGGCAATTATGATTAATTGCGGCAATCCTTGCAAATCCAGTGAGTTCAAAAATTCTGATGGATAGTTGACAACACCATCTTGTTTAGTTGCGCAATCAACTGATTTGTATGTCCTTAATTCACCGCCAATTTTAGTTTGAGTTTTGAAATTTATTTCATTTACATCCGTGTCTTGGACAGCTAATATAGCTCTTTCACTCAACCAACAATGATCTGTGTAATTTTGAGCGTCGTTTGAGAACACCTTTTGTATAAGGTCAGTTTTTGATTCAGTAAACTGACAAAAATTTACAGGAAGTATAATGCAGCCTACCAAAATGTCACTGGCAATGTTTGACGAAAATCTCCTGCTAACAAAATCATCGTTCCACCAAATCGGTTTTGATTATTTCGCAGATCTTTCATAGTTCTGTCTAATGCCTCCAAATACTATTATGTGCTATCGTGCATTCATCCCAAACTATTAACTTGCATTGCTGCAAAACATTTGCCATTGCAGAGTTCTTCGAAATGTAACAAGTCCAACTTTCGTTGTTTTGAATATTCAATGGTAATTTTATCGCTGAATGGGCTGTTCTTCCGGCCTCCAACAATGTAGCTGCAATACCAGATGAAGCAATTGTGAGTGCAATTTCATTCTGTACTCGAATTGTTGCTAAATTCAATGAAATTAAAAAAAAATCATTCCTGTACCACCAGGAGCATCCAAAAAGTAAATTCCTCCAGTTTCATCATTTACAAATTTCATAATTGTATCAAAGACATACTTTTGTTGTTGGTTCAACAGCGGAATAATTATTCGAACTGATTCCCTTGAAGTATCGAGATCGAACAATTGTTCATGTTGCAAACTCTTGATTAAAAGCGGCGTGCATTAGGCGCGACCATGCCTAATTGAGATAATACTTTGTTTGACATCATCAAGCACATGTTTTCAATTGATATCAACGTCTCGTTGTAAATTTCTTCTGTGAATTGTACATGTAGATTTCCAGTTATATTGCGCATTTGATGCAAGATATCGTCCCTCATATCGTCTTTGTATTCGATCCATAAATCCTTTGGATTTGATTGTGTGCATGTTGATATAATTATAGAAAACAATGTTCATATTTGATGAGCTTTTGAAGAAATTACAGCATCATATAAAGTCTGATCCCAATGAGTATCATTTTCTAACAGTTGCAAACGCTGGTAGGCTTCTCTGTAAGAGCCACATAATTCACCATTAACAGTTGGTAAATGTTGGAATGATTTTGGGCCTCGTACATTAACTAATACTAATCTCAAATAAAGCACTCATCATTGCTTGGATGGACTGATTAAATTCGACCAATTACATCGGTAGAATATACATTGGGGAATGTATAAAGCCCGGAAGTGGTTTTCCTTGTTTTCGCCGTCGAAATTTTTTTGAGGATTGATTCCAAGTATATTTTTTGTAGGCTTCGATTTGTCTTCGATGCCCCGAGAAGGTCTCATGTGTCCCGCCATTACGTTGAGTTAAAGTGGCTTTTTCCTTCTATCCGTAGGTTCTATTTCCTTGGTTCTTACTTACATCAAACTATCAACTCACAACATCCATCTTACATTTATAGTCTCCTACAATTCAAATCCTCTATCCAATCCCAGGGCACAAGATCTCGCCCTTCCGATCTTTATATGCATTGCATTCCATCCATTGAACCAAAACTTTTGAGCGTTCCTTTCTCGCCCGTTCTATCTCTCTTTGGAACTCACTCCCACCCGATATCCGTCATGCGTCTTCTTTAACCTCATTTAAATCGAAACTTTTCCTACATCTTCTAAATTCCCAATCAGATGCTTTATAATCAATAAATAATTTATAGATATATTCAACGTTATCGATTGATAAACTACTGTAAATCTTCCTCACTCATAATGAAATCATTTTTTTTTTTTTATTAGATGCTATCATGTATTTACTGTTTTTTCCATAAGCCTAGTTCTTTTTATTGTAAATTTGTCTGTTTTTTTATTTTAATTTTGCATTACATTTTCTTAGTATCTACCAAAACATTAGTTATTTACTTTTAAGATATTTTGTAAATATTGTTTTATTCAGATGGTAGGCCTTTGGCCAGATAAATATTTACTTAAATATGTGCATCCCTGTTATTCTAAAGGGACCTGGTCCCAGAATAAAATTATTTGTCTACTCTATTCTATTCTATAATATTTTGGCATTTCTGAGTATAGCAGTGTTCGTGCGGAAATCATCATTTAGACTCATATAAAAAAAACTGGTCAAGGTTGTAGGCGGTGGTTGAATAGCTCGTTGTAATACATTCTGTGCTGTAAAATATACTCTTTGACCATTTTCTAAGTTTATGGCTAAGTTAGTTACAGTGCGATGTCTTTCATGGATAGGAAAATAAAAAATTCGCCATATTGCTTCGCTACTGCTAACATAGCGGCCCATTTGGTATCGGGTAACTTCGTGAATGGAATTCTCAGCACTAACTCCAATCACAGCCATGTCGCTTCCCTTTGTTACATAATTGCAAATGTATTTTATCGATTTGACGGAATGGCAAGATTCAACATTGATGTGTACCTTGAAAGTCTTTGTTAGGATTGGTGAATAGGAAAGAATCCAACGATTATCAATTTAGATATCTTGTTGATTTACTTTTACAATTGTTGATCTTCCGTTAACTGCAGTCGATCCGCGACAATACAGCGGATAACCATCAATCCTGGTAATCGTTTCTGCTACTAATGCCCGTGGATATCGTTTTGAACATTTACCATCCACCATACATGGTTAATAATGATTAAGAGTTCCACAGGGGCCTTGAATCATGTTTTTTAGTAATTATCTCTTGCAAGCCGGGATCTACTTGTACATCAGGAATTGCAGCAGATATGATTTTATCAACTTATTTTCTCTATCAACCAAATCAAGATATGTACATGAGGCAGCCCACGGTTTTGCCACTAAAGAATACATCCAGCAGCGCGTCTCGCCAAACACATTTAATGGATTTATTTCACAATGAAATAAATCCATTAAATATTTTAACTTTTGTCGGAAGACTCTTGCTGTAATATCATGGCAATCGATGGGTGATCGGTCAGGAAATAATTGATGTTTAATTTCAATCCACTTAGGATTGCATGTGAATGAGATAAATAAGTCTGCTGTGCCATAAAGACCAACATACGGCAAGGCATCTTGAGCACACTCATGCATATGCCGAGGACTTCCAATCTATGTTGATGGAAGAATTGTCATCCGGCCGACAATGTTTGCATTTCCATCACTATCAATCGCTTCTCGGAGGTAAATAAACTCTTCAGAACAGAGTTTGGTCTGGTTCAACCGAATGAATGTCAACCGCGTTGTTTCTATTTTAGCATACAAACCAACAGTATATTGATAAAATAATCGCCGACATTTTAAGATGTGATTGTCTTCATTTTTACGAACCATCACGAACAACATAAGAGTAATTGTTCATTGAACTAACTTTTTTATTTGTTTCAGCATCTTTAAATAAAGTATCTTTTAATGACAGTCATTTCAACATGTACATATCACCAGATAATTGTAAACAAACATTTTTTACAATCTGTGGAAGATATAGATAGATAGATTCTAGTAATTTATTATACGATAGGGACCGAACTTGGAATCTATTAGATCTACAGAGCTGATGTTGGGATCAAATTGTGGAAAATTTAATCTACTTTAAAAATGGTTACCCATGTTTTTTTTTTCAAAAAGGCACCGATTAAGAGATACAGGCCCAAAACTGAAATAACTCCGAAAATTTCAAAGTTTTTATGCCACCGAAGGTTTCCCTCGTCATTTTTACGGCTTTTCTCTTCATAAAGCTACGTCCACACTATGAGACATTTGCTAGGCAATAGACGAGACAAACCTTAGTCCGTCTCAGCAACGGCCTAAGCAACTGTCTCAGCAACGGTCTAGGAGCAGCCGGATTAGTCTCGTCTAGCGTCCACACTACTATTTCAGTTTCTAGACCAATCTTAGTCAATACACCATGGAGAGCATTGTTTTGTGCGGAATGATTTCGTGCTTTATGCTTTAAAAAATACAAAATAAAATATTTCAACATTTTATTTTCTGTTACTATTTACTTATATTAACCTTCTTGCATTTCCCACAATCAACGAATATATGATATTTTTTCAAATTTCAGTAAAAAAATAAATCAAATGCGATCAATGAAGAAAATAGTGAAAATCAAAAACTAACTATTTTAGAACTTTTGTATTTTTGAAGAATTTACAAGTTCAGTTTACTTGCGTTTCTCAAAACATATAAATTAAAAAATTACAATAAAAGTTTATTTAAAAATAAACAAGTTATATAGAACAGTTTTTTTATTTTGTATTTTTATACACCTTCTCAAGGAAATCAGATAGAATACAAAATTACATTTTAAAAATGACTAGAATTATACTTAAAAATTATTTCTAGGAATATCGCTTTGTTTTGAACAATCCCATAATCCGTATCATGCATAATTGGATTTAGCACAGATTTCACGTCCAAACCATTATTCACATTAAAAACACCTTTTTTCGGCTATAATGACATAAAATAAGATAGCACACTGAAATAAAATAAATATATGCAAGAAATAGAAAAGTAAAAACTGATGCAATGATTAAAGGCCGCGCTTATCTGTCATCTAAAAATCTAATTTCAGTAATGGTTTAAATAAAGTGCAAGTTCAATTTATATGCTAGTTTAAATTACCAATGACTTGCCAATTTCATATTAAATAATTAAAAATAAAACATTTAAAAAAATGACGAATGGATGCCCGTATTTCTCAAATACAAACACTTTTTTTTACCTAATCATTTATTGTGGGAATTTTCGGTCAAGACTGTGGTAGTATTGGGTCGAAAGAAGATGGAAATAAAAGTTTATTCTCAAGAAACTCAGAAAAAATAAAAAATTTACATTTTAAAAACGAGAAGCTACATTAACAATTACTTCCAGGAAAGACGTGATATCTTAATCAATTTCATCGTCTTTATCACATATAATTGCATTTAGCACAGCTTTCACGTCTAAAGCATTATTCAAATTAAAAATATATTTCTCGACTATAATAATAGAAAATAAGAAAGCACACTGAAATAAAATACAAATGTGCAAGAAATAAAAAATTAAAAGATTGATCCCATGATTAAAGTTCGCGGCTTATTTGAAAAATAAAAAAAAACTAATAGTAATAGAATGGTCTGTAATAGTTTGGATCAAGTGAAAATTAAATTAATTTGTTTGCTTAAATTACCAATAAATTAAAAATTTTACATTGCATATTTAAAAATGAGGTATAAAAAACTACTTGAATTTACGTAGTCCTCATCAGATCCACAACACTTTAACCTAACTATTTATTGTAGGAATTTTCGGCCAAGACTGTGGTTTGTGGTTGGGCCTTGAGAAGAGAGAATATTTAGACCTATAAGGATTACATAAAGTTAAATGAACATTTCCACTGCATATCTGACAAATACGCGCGCCTATCGTAATGTTAAATAAATTAAGACCGGTCATTTAATTATATTATAATTAACATAATTGAATTATTTTTATAATTTCAAGTATACACATGATAGTTACGATCTATAATTACCATTATTATTATTAAAATGTATAATCATAATTTATAATGACAATAATAATGTTGAATATTGCTCAGATTTGGCCGTGTCTCGGCCCGCTGGTCTAAGGTTTCCCATACGGAGCAGGAGACCTTATACCAGCGATTTTGGTCTCAGAGACGGACACAGCAACGGGGATTAGTCTCAGCAGCGGCTCCGCAACCGCCTATCTAGACCAACTAATCCGCGTCTCTGAGGCCAGGTCTCTGCAACGGCCTAGTAGTGTGGACGTAGCTTAAGAACATTCTTTGCGCCTTAGCGAAAATATGAAAAAAAAATCGGCCGAATGGTCTAGACTCGAGTTTTGCGGTCAGCAAGACGTTTGGCGATTCATTTTTATTATATAGATTCATTAGGTAAATATCGCACTTTTAAAGTGTATTTCAAAAGAATAATTATATTAAATAATCTGTTAGCGGCTGGAGATGGGGGTGAGCGTAATCTAGGACAAATCACTGTCCATGAAACACTACAGTCTCTACCAGGTACTGAACCCCAGAACCGTTTACGTGTTGTAGTGGTACAGTTTTATATATGCATATGAATGTATATTGTACATTGTACATTTGTGTATATATATTTACGAGTATATATAACATGTACCACTACAACCCATAAAAGGTCTTGGCTTCAGTACATGGTAGAGACGGTACTGTTTCCTAGACAACGGTTGTGCAAGGAAGTTATCTGCCCTAGATCACACTCAACCGCCAGTTTCCCCCCCCCCCTTATTTTTGGTATCCACTTTGAGGCTGGGGAAGCCCCAGTGGTGGCACTAAACAATAGGTCCTAGTGTGTATTAAACAATATTTTTATAACTTTCATATAACAATGTATGAATATTCAACGATATTATTAACATAAAAACTTCATAATAGAAATATTAAAGAGGGACCTTCCTTTATTAAGGGACGATTCCTAACCGTTCTAATTAAGTCTAATTAAAGAACCCTTTAATCCGCGAGGAGAATTTTAGACACCCAGTCATGAGATGGAGTTAGCCATCATTTAGCAGAAGACAAGAGCTAGGACAGGTGTGAATGATGAGGCTAAAGTTATGCCGAACGATGTCCCGAAAACAGCTGTGAACAAATAATAAGGCGGTTGGAAGTGAATAAATAATTCGCGAGGTCTGCCAAACCTTGAGATCCTCCGAACCTAAATCTACATTTCCGCTCCACCCATCCTTTCTGCATTGTTATCCTCATTATCATTTTTATTTTTTATTTTTTTGGTTCTTGAATTCTCCCTATAGGTAATCTTTGCATAGTCATGAATTTTCGCACCATCCGATTACTCATTAAGAAATAGTTAAATGTAATGATCGATTTTTATTTTTCTGAGAATAACAACTCGCAGTGTTTAAATAAATAATTATGTAATATTGATAAAATTATAAATTATGAACTGTACTGTTCCTGAAACAACAATTGTGCAGAGAGATGATTTACTCGACATGACGCCGAAACGCCAGATTTTTCCTCAATTAACGGGAGAGCGTTAATAGTAAATGGTGAAGAAGCCTGAGATAGCGAGCTGTTTCTTGTCGTTACAGTCTAGTATGAGGAACCCAAGTTAAACATTTGTCAAGGGGTAGTCCTAAGTACCGGACCTGTTCTACTGGAATCACTGGGATGTCATTAAACAAAACAGGAGGACAGGGAGTTCCGGGGGGTAAAGGATTCCACGATATTCGTGGGAATTTATTAAAATCATCCAGTTTTGACACCTCTTTTCAAGTTAAGTGATATGGGGTGCTATAACAGAATCAGTGTTGACTGATAATAGACATGTGGCATCATTATACGTAATAAGGATAGTATTGGGGTTGGGATGCCAGCTGTGTACACAGTATAAACTGTGTAGAGGATTTGGTCGAAGATACTGCCTTGAGGAACACCAGCAGATTGAGGAAAGAGGGATGAAAGTACCTTTATTGTGGTTTACTTTGAATGACCATTAGATAAATAGGATTGGATAATGAGAAACTATGTAGGAGATTTATAACTATTTCAAATCTGAGTTCAAATCCAGCAGTGTCAGATAAATCATTCAATCTATTTGCAGACACGGATGGATCATATGCCACATGCACAAATACAAGAATACAAGTACCATATACAAGTACAAATACAAGAACCTGTATACCAACGATAAAGTGCATCCAATGGATTGAGAAAACTGCAGATAGTACGATGTATGTCGATGAACTATGTATGTTGAACATAGTTTCTTCTAATAAGTATATCATATTTTTATAAAGCACTGAGCCAAAAATACATGGATTGCAAGTAGTACAAGAAGCCGAACGGGAAAAAATTAATTGTTATAACCAAAACCAACTCTCGCTTATTACTACTACAGAAATTCTTTCTGAAATTGCTTGTTCTATTCCTCACAGATCTCGCAGTAACTGATACTTCAACATGGCAGAAGTACACAAGATTAGCGATGGGTTTCAGTTGACAAGAACTGAACTAGAAGAAAGAAGACTATATCCCTAATAAAGCCAACAACATAAAAAATATTAAATGTTTATTCTATAATAAATGTGTATCAATTAAATCTACTTTTACAGGATATATTTGTTAACTGAAAGTGAAGAAACTACCAAAGTTAGTTATTGTAACCAGGGACCATAATTACAACAACATTTCATCATAAATCTGGTATAAAAGAAGAAATAAGGTGGAATTCTGCTTTTCTCGGTATTTTTTAGCGAATTTCGAAAAAAGTTATTTTTTCGAAGCGCTATATCTCAGTAAGGAATTAACTTACAGACATGTTTGAATAGTCAAAATTGTAGGAAATTTAACGTTCTACAAACAATTTCTAGACATTTTTGCCGCAGGATGTAAGAAAAAAAAAGTGAAGGATGGTCGAGATTTTTGAATTTCCGCCCCCCTCCTCTTTTTGCACAGGGTCCTCGAGGTCCAAAACTTGAGTATAAGTTAATTAACCATCCCTTAACAACCTGTCCAGGTTTCATTAAATTCCGACCTTTTTCTATCTGAAACTACTTGACGACTAGCCTAATATGCTTCTGTCGTTTTGCCGTCGTAAAGATAAGGGTGAGGTATCCATGAGCGTATCAATAAGCACATAAAATCATTAGTTGATAGTATTTTTGATTCCAATCGTCTGGTAATTATATGACATAATAAAACAGAAAATTCCTATTAGTCACAAAATTGACTAATTTTGAAATTTTGATTACACTCATTAAAAATTTCACACGCTTAAACGGCAATTACAATCTTGTCGGTGATCTTGTCTCTCAAAAAGATGTTTTAACCACATCTTTTGTTTTATAACCAGTCTAAAAAATGATAAATTTACCGAATCACTGACTAAGGGGTTTTAAATCCTGAAAAGTCATTCCAAACCAAGGGGAATGTTCCGAACTCTGGGATTTCCAGATAGACCGGAAACCCTAAATGATCTGTTGGAAATGATAGCCAAGTATTCAAGAAACCATTAGGGCATATTCAACAATAGCTAGATGACGAGTTTATTGTATTTTTTATAATAATAATATTTTTATTATTTATTTATTATTTCACTAGCTTATGCCCGCGGCTTCGCACGCGTGGAATTTGATCTGCCACGTAAAGTTTCGTGAAAGATCATTTTAAATAAGTAATTTAATTATTTTTTTAAAATATAATTTACTCAAACATCCGAAATTTCAGATGTCTAACTTCAAAACTGACGGATTCTATACAACCTTTGAACCCCTATTATATTAAAGGGGAAACCCTTGGAGTGGAATTATCCGAATTTCTTTCTTAAACTATACACAGAACCTAACTACAAATTTCAAGATGCTAAGTTCCTGATTTACCTTTAATTATGTACTATAACGGGGGTGGGCACATGCCCCCGTGCCCCCACATAGATCATCATGTGATTTGCCTTTATTTATGTACAATAATGGATTCTCCACAGTACCTAAAATACTGTCGGGGGGGGGAGGGGCACGTGCCCCCTTGCACCCACCCATAAATCCGCGCTTGCTATAGCCTATGTGTTATTCTGATGTATAACCTATATTACTGTAAAGTTTGATCCAAATCCGTGTAGTAGTTTTTGCGTGAAAGAGAGACAAATATACAAACATTCACATTTATAATATTAGTAAGATTAGTCGGATATCAAAACAAAAAGTTTCACTCATGTTCTTTCTGTTATTTTAACAACTATTATCATGTGAATTGCCTTTATTTATGTACAATAATGGATTCTCCACAGTACCTAAAATGCTGGCGGGGGGGCACGTGCCCCCTTGCACCCTCCCATAAATCCGCGCTTGCTATAGCCTATGTGTTATTCTGATTTATAACCTATATTACTGTAAAGTTTCATCCAAATCCGTCCAGTAGTTTTTGCGTGAAAGAGAGACAAATATACAAACTTTCACATTTATAATATTAGTAAGATTTTCATTTGCACCTGCGCAATTGCGCATCCCGCCAATTTAATCAAAGTTTTATTTTCTTCTGAACATCAAGTTTTGGCATGGAAATGTCAATAGTTGAGTAGGTCTCTAGGCCATTGTCTTTTTAATCTTTTCCTATCAATTCCAGGTAACAGGGACTAGGATAGCGGAAGAGCGAGTGGACTTGGGTGATTTTGTGTCGATGAGTAGAATGTTATGTATTTGTTATGAATATATGATTTTATAGTGGGAATGTTCATGTCGATGTGTATGGTGTGATTCGAAATATACCATGGTGCATTAACAGTTTTTCTTAGAATTTTGGACTGTGCTGTTTGTATATTGTGTATGTGGACTTGTTTTGCTAAACCCTAAAGTTCTAATCCATATGTCCAAATAGGTTATAGTATACAGTTATAGATAAGTCGTTTTTTTCGTAAATGAAGTGAATATCTGTAGTCCAGAAGATGTGATACTTTTTGTAACTCCTTGTCAGTTCTAGTCTTTTTAATTTTTTACGTACGTTCCATGTATCTTTTTGACATAGTTTTTGGAAGGCACTTCGTCAATTGTCAATTTTCAATGGTGAACATGAAGCCTTGCGTAGAGAGAAGCTTACATGGCTCAATTTTTAGGCGCTTATTCTGATTTGCCATTTATAGAACCACTTTTCTAAATCAAATAAATGATTTTCAAGAGCCACAGGTTTGGTCATTGTGAGAAGAAATAATGGCTGTATCGTCAGCGGAGGTATAGATGGAGGTGCATGGGTGCTTTGGAATATCAGATGTGTAAACAGAAAAGAGAATAGGGCTTAAAGAACTGCCTTGCGATACAGCCTGGTATTGAGGAAAGAAGTACGCAGAAGTAAAGAAGAATCTGTCGTGGAAATAAGATTGTAGTTCATTCAGTCAAATGATTAACAGCATTGTCCAGGTCGTCGGCTGTACTTTTTTTGAACTTACTCCAGTTTATATAGCCATTTATTAATGTCAGGGGTGCAGGATTTATAAATGAGTGATTTTTAAAGCTCGAGGAAACATGGGCTATGATCTGAAGAGAGACCAGAAAGAGTGAAAACATTGAAATGAATAAGTGGCAAAGAATTCGTAATAAAGAAATCGGTAACATCATGTAACATATAACACATAACATGTAGGCCATTAAGTAAGTTCAGAAGGGGAAATTGTAGAGTTCTTCAATGCATTTATTTAGCCTTTTCCCGCGAGAATTTGAAATTCGAGAAAACCCATCTAATATTCTTAGCATTAAAGTCACCACCAGCTAAGAATGGTTTATCCATAGTTGGAAACAGATTTTTCAATTCATTAATAGAAATAACTTCGTTCGGAGCAATATTAACTGAAGAAATTGTTAGCTGATAATTTGGAGAGTTAAAAGAGTTACAGTTACAATCCTTCCAAATTTTCCATTTTGCTTTTAAATTCACTTCCTTCTAACTTTTTTTTTATTGCAACGTTTCTAAATCATTCCTAACTTGTTTAATCCACCTTGTGGAATAGTCTATTGTTCAAAAAATAGTCGAATATTTGTTTGGTCCATTCTGAATAAATGTCAGCCTCCTCTTTCGCGTATTGTCCGAGATTCGTTCCACTTTCTGGTCGATTCCAATGTTATTTCGCAGCTCCCTTCCTTCTACAGCCTGAACAACATTATTTTTCTTAAAATTCTTCTTTCCAGAACCTTCCTGATTTTAGAGACTATAGTCGATCAAGAGGCATTCCGTTTTTTCGACACGACTGACAAAGTGTCATTTTGGCATTCCAGGAAATGGACTTGTTATTGTATATATCTTTCGTAAATCTATATGCTCTTCTCATTTTTATAAATCGATTTCCAACACCTGCTTTTTGTGATCCGCTCTCCAGTATTGTCTCTTACAGATTCTTGATTTTTGTTGACTCTTTGAATCCGACATTTCTCAGAATTTGTCTAATAAATATATATTAAAAAAAACAACGATATTATAAAAACTGTTTTCTTATGTAGTTTATAAAAAACTTTATTAATTCATGCAGTGAATGCCACGTGTAGCTAGCTTTTAGCTCAATCCCCTTTATAGTGTTATGTTTTTTTTTTCGATAAATTAATTAAGTGAGTTCCCTTTTTCAAAGGTACACGCGGTCGAAGGTAAATAGCTGACAGGGATCACCAGAGAACAATAACACCCGACCCTCCAATAGCTTCAAAAATATTTACTTTGTATTTTAAGCAGGGCTCTGAGGTCATCGATACTGCGCCAGAACATCTATAGCCAAGGAAGTGCATATATTTATCGTTTATAGCAGTACATCAATACTTTGTTAACGATAAATATTTACAACTAATTGCTATATATTTCATTAATTAAATACTTATTATTAGACAATGGACTTCCAAGTCATTCCATAATATTGATTTATTTGCATGTAGAAACTTCAAACACGGCAAGCTATTTGATTCATAATATATTAAATAATATATAACAACAACGTTATAATATAATGCAACAATACTTGTATATCATAACTTTTGAACTCTTTGGACCAGCTTGATCATTATTAATAATTTGTATTTTTCCTTGGGTGTAAAAAAACCTTTAGTCCAAAAATTCATTTCATCTCATCTGTTTGTTATACGTTTCGACCCAATTTGATCATTTTCAATACGTAAATTTTCTCATCATTCAAACAGTATAAAACTTTGACTGCAAAACACATTAAAATGAAATATTCATTATAAAAACTTACATTATAAAAACAATTACATAAACACAACAAATTTTTTACACCTTAAATTAGTAACTCAACTGTTCAAGGTACCGCCAAAATGTATTCTATAAGCGTCATAATTTTTATATCATTATTGTCCTTACAATAGTACATAAAATATACCTTCTTTGGAGATTAATAGTTTAAAATACCTTTAATGTTTCGTTCCCTAAAAGTAAAAATTAATATATAATAAATAAAATATAATAAACCGCTATTATTATTCTACTAATCCAGACTGGACAAAGTCCCAGCTCCACTTATTAGCTAACAGACTATGGGATGGAACTCTCCCAGCATATTTTAAATAATGAAACTATTAATCTCCAAAAAAGGTATCTTTTATGTTATATTGTAAGGACAATAATGATATCAAAATTATAACGCTTATAGAATACATTTTTGCGGTACCTTGAATAGTTGTGTAACTAATTTAAGGTGTAAAAAATGTTGTGTTTGTGTAATTTTTTATAATGCCTTCCTTGCCTAACCGTTGTCCTATATACTTTTCAGTCTCCACCTTGTACTGCATCCAATATCCTTCATGGATTGTAGTGGTACAGGTTTCAGGGTTTATATACTGTAAGTATTTATTTATTTTAATTTTGCTTCAGCACATAATTGTTGTGTATAAAAAAAATATGATTTATAGCAAATGATCGTTAAACATGCAAACTTCAGGAAAGGTTATTATAGGCAAATACTAACTCCAAGGTAGACATATAATTGTGTTTTTATAAATATATGACAAAACAGTCGCCTGTATATTAATGCTAAAAATATAATCTTCATTTTCGGATGATTTCTTGTTGATCTTAATCATAAATTTAAAAAAATAAAAAAAGGGATAGAGAAAAAAGAAAATTGCATAATAAGAAAAGTTTCCTAAATTAACTCGAGAAGAAGTTTTAAGAGAGTTGGGAGGCCAAATGGTCCTTCGCTCCGTACCGTCCACAAAATACGAACGCGGAGGTGGATCCTCTGCCCAACTGCAACCAGAGTTTTTTTTTTTTTTTTTTGGAAGAATTCTTTTCTTATTTAATTTTTTTTCAGAATAAGCATTTAAAGGAAACATCTATATCTATAATTCTTTATCCATTGTAAAATTCTTTTTTCTAAATAAACTCTTAAGAATACAAGCTAGCAGATCCTAAAACTTACATTCAAAAAGCCCAAAAGTTATTGTTAAGAAATCGATTTCAAGCCAGGAATATATGAAGTAGGACAGCACAATCGATGTATCCAAATATATGTGCAGACGATTTAATAATTGAAGAAAATTAGTTAAATTTCCGCTACAGTAGATGTTCCATAATTTATATTAAACCGTATTAGAAGTAATTATATATATATATATATATATATATATATATATATATATATATATATATATATATATATATAGGTATGAGTGTGGATCTTAGAACAGTACCAATATTACTCCTCAACAACGTTTACCTTTACGCTTTCTAATTACTTCTTTAGTTAGGATCTAATTTCGAAAAAGTTACTAGCTTCAAGTACTTCAGCACGATTCTCACAGGCTAATGAAATAGAACAAGTGATCAAATTATGAATTCAAAAACGAAAAAAAAAACTTCTATACCAAAATATATCAGGAGAGATAAAAGTATTAAGACTGTCCTACAAACTGTAATGACGTAGGCTAGTGAGTTTTGGACCCTAACAAAGTGAAAGGAGAGTTGCATCAATGCTTAGGAGAGGAAAATCCTGAGAAAAATGCATGGCTTACCTAATCAAATTCGAAAATACATACTAAATAAAAACCTTTCATATACCAAAGGTTTGGGACTTGTATTTGTGTATTTCATCGAATGGATCAGGAAAGACTACCAAGGAAGTTAATGGAGGGATGCTCAGATGGTATAAGAGGAAGAGGTATACCGAAGCTATGGTGGCTAGAAGATGTCCAGGCTACAGCATCTGGGAGTAAGAAAATGGAGAAGCGCTGCAGAGGATCCCTCTAAGTGGAGGTGAACCATTGAAGAGTTAGAGATGGATGGAACTGCCAAGGAAATATTATTTCAATTAATGATTTGTTACCTAAAACTAGTTGTAGATGTAACGCCAAATGGTGTTTAATAAATATTACACACACTCGCGCAAGCATTAATGTTAATGCCTTTAATCTTAAAGTCATCTATCATCACCAATACTCAATCTCAATGATCACTTGGATTTATCGTGAAACATTGACTGATATTGTGATGAATATCTTCATGATTCGTTCCTACGCGTACGTCTTGGACTTTTTCAGATTACAGACGGATTCTACGTTTCATTTTAAACATATACACTCCAACGACTTATAGGTTATCCCCTGATTCCAGGTAACTGTAAATTTTCATATTTTTCCTGTAATCATTTTTATCATCTTTCGAAGTGCCTACGATCATTTTATTCTTTAAATAATCACCGATCATGTTTCTTTATGACATATTTTTCATTAATCAAGTCAATTTCAGTCGTCAAAACGATATATTAGAATAAAAATGCATTGTCATTAAACTTGAACATATATTATAAACTCAATTAATTAAAATTAATATAAATTTATATATGTGCTATGCTGCAACTATTTAATTGCACTTACTACTCAGTTATTTCTTCCAACTAAATGACAATTCTCTTGGAAAGAAACCCTTAGGGATTCAAGTAATCAAGCCCTTGTCTCACCAGGCCTTCCCCTCTTTACTCATTGAACTTGGAATTTCCCACTGCAATTAATTCTACAGTCGAATCTCCAAACATTAATTCTCCCGACTTTATAGTAAATAACAAAGGTTAACAGAAAATCGACCGACGGATTAGTAAAGTACACTTTTAGAATTTATAGCCTGGCTCTGCTTGATTAATTTAATTTCATTTAATAGTAATAAGTCGCTAGTAACTTAATTGGAAAATAACGGGATTCTATTTATTGAAATAGTAATGGCTAAAAAAGCTTTTTTAAATCATAAATCGAGAAACATTTATTTTTAATTTGTAGTAAACTTTTTCAGTTGAAATAAATGATTCAAATTTCCTATTAAATCAATATCGAGTTATCATTGTTTACCTCCGATAGTGTAGAGCAATTAAAAACTATAACTAAGTTTAACATTTAATGACTTTAATTAATATTTTAATCATGTATATTATTTATATTTTTATTAAGCTTGCCTTTTTATTTAGATCCCGGGTTTCACATCACTATGATGAGTTAAAGTGGCACTTCCATCCCATTCGTAGACAATATTTCCTTAGTGTTTTCTATACCAATCCATTAACTCGGAACACCGTCCATATATATCTATAGTCTCCTCCCATTCAAATCCTCTGTCCAGCACCACAAAACAAGATCTCGCCTTTCCGATCTCTACATTCCTTCCCACAGAACTAAGATATTCGAGCGTTCTTTCCTCACCCGCTCCACCACTGTGTGGAACTCAATCCCTCCTTTCATCCACCATTCTTCTTCATTGGCTTAATTTAAACCCCTTCTTTTCCATCATCTCTTGGCATCCCAAAAAGACGCTCTCCAAGCAGGTCAAACTTCCGCTTGAACAAATCAGTATTGTAAACTTGATCTCGCTACCTACTTGTTTTGTTTATTTTTTCAACAACAAAGAAGATACAGACTTTGTAAATACTTTATCGCATGCTAGGCTATTCATTTATTTTAGTTAGTTATTTCGTTATTAACTATTATATTAATGTTATTTATTATTATTTTGTTAATATCAATATATTTATTTTGGACAATTAGTTAAAATCCTGTCAAGTTTCGTACTTTTTGTTTATTTACATTCTTATCTATTTCTATTTTTATTATGTTTTGTCACTCTTGATTATTTCATGATTTGTATTATCATGTAGCCTTCTGGCCAGATGAATATTACGTTTTTTTTATTATTTTATTATTTTTATTCTAAAGGGACTTGGTGCTAGAATAAAGCTTGTTTTCTATTCTATTCTATTAGTACCTATTTCTTCTGTGTGTCTTATCGAATTAATTTATTATAATATTTTATTGGATTTATAATTTACGAGAAAATAATAAAATATGTAACTTATTACTGTAAGATTTTAAATACAAAAAAAGCTGCTTTTTTAAAATGTTTTATATAGGCGGATATCTCAGTTGGCTTAGTGGAAAAAAAAGAAATATGATTGTTAAATTTATTTTACATGGTCTTATCTGTGTCTTTGCGAGCCAGAGTATTATTCTCGTATAATATTTGCTCGCCTAAAGGCTTTACGATTAAGCTATCTCATTTCTTTCACCTTCCTTACAAGTTATAACAGTTGTATTGTAGTGCGCGTTGTATTGTTGTGTTATCTCATTTTTCTTACTTTAAATATTCTTCAGTATATCACATGATTAGATGAATCAACAAGAGGGTCTCCAGATTTAACAGGATCGATTCCCGGGTGTTTAAAGACTAAAATATTTTATACTACAACCGGTCTCGAACTACAGGTCGAGGAGATATCAGTAGCTAAGTATCCAATGTACTGGGCTTTAAATTTTTAAATATTTTTAAATGTCACTGTACATCAAGTATTACATGGGAATCACTCATAACCTTCATGCTATGAGGTATAATTTTAAATAAAATAAAATAATTTTCGCATACTTTCATCAATAGTCCAGCAAAAAAAATCTCGACATATCGAAATCATGATGTTATTCAGAATCTTCTTCAACTACAGTTTAAAAGTGGAATATAACTTCTTGAACAATTTTCCCGATGTTTTGAGAATAGCTGAGAATTAACAATCTGTGGTGCGGCGCAATATTCTGAAATTTAACAACGCCCACAGACTCCTCGGTAAAGCCTCATACAAAATTTACCATGGACGATATTCTCTTTTCTAGAATCAAAATACTACACAATATTATATATGTCTTACATTAAAATGATGAATAAGTTATTATTCTAATAGTCTGAGCTGAATCCGAAATAATTAGTTTTGGAGGAAGATTAAAAAACCATGAAATTTTTAAATGGAACAATGTCTTAAGAAGAAATACGAAGGCCAGAAGCTGCAATATTAGTTAAATGCATACTTTAGTTAATTTTTAAATATGGTGGAAGATGGGATGATTTTATATGAATTAACATTTCCAGTAACCAAATAAAGTTTACCATACGATACTATATACATATACCATAGTTTATAAGTAGAAAAAAATTAATGTTCATTTAGATTGCGTTATAGGCGTGGCTGTGCTACAGGCGTTTATAAAAGCATTTCCTGGAGAAAACTAGGAGAGAAATCTCACTCTGTTATTAGTTTTCATCTAGAAAAGTACTTGTGGGTAGTGTGCCAATTTAAAAAGGGTTAATTCGAGATTTCTCACTAATTTCCAGCACTGTTATATGATACTTAAAAGTTCAGTCCTGAACTGTATTTATTTATTCTTTTTTTTTACGTAGCTTGGACTAATATTATAACATCATTGTTAAAATACTTTTCAACTACCACAATAATAGAAATTTAATACATAAAGATACATATACAACTTAACATTACAATTTTACTGGACATTAACTTTTAAAGTTTTTTTCTATTTTTAATATAAAAAATATTTCCATTCACCAAATTAAACAGTCAATCAAAAACTATCGAAACACAAAATCTATGTATTTGAATTGGTATAGTAGCGGTCCCATCTCCCAGTCTTGGTTTCAGGCAGGTTGGAGGAATCCAAAGCAGAACCGAAGCCCATTTCGCAGCCTAATCACCCGAACAATAGATTCACTGATTCAGATCTTATCAATTATCCTCGGACAAGGACCAGGTACACCTCCACGCTGAGGGGCACTAAAGCTAAAAGAAAAAGAAGAAGAATATATTTTTATTGTTAACTAGACCTCATTTTTTTTTTTAAGTTTATATTCAAAACACTAAAACTTATTTACTATGCAGACAAGACAAGTGTATAGATTTTAATAACCTCCAGTTTGATATAGTACATATTAATAAAATACAAATTGCAATGATTATATTATTTTTTATTTACAAGATTAATTTTAAAGATACAATAAATTAATATTCTTTTATAATTATTGGTCAGCTATTTTGATTTTTAAATATTTTTATTTTAAAGAGAAAAGATATGGCCCCGGCCGGGGTTCGAATCCCGGCCGGGGGCATTTCTTTTCTCTCTAAAATAAAAAAAAATAATAATAAATAAATAATTTAAGAATGGTTCATAAAAAGCTATGAACATTTTCGTTACGTCATCTAATGATTATTTACATAAATATCATAAATAAGAAAAATATAGTAATATTTTCTTATCTGTTTTTCGAGAAACGGCCTTTTAAGAACAAGCGAATATTATTTTATTTCTCATTTTCGTCTTTCTTTTCTCCCAGTATCATTTCTGCGTGCCTTTGCTTCCTTTCTTCTGACCCTTCCGTTTTTCTTTATTTTCTACAAGAACATTGATTTATTTTAATTTCTTTCCGTATTGCTCTCTATCTAGGCAGTCTTTGACTGTTACTTTTAATTTTCCTGCTTCCTCTCTCATTTGTTTTACAAACCCTACGATCATGTATGCGGTGTCTTATTTTAGTGTTACAAGATAGGTTGTTCGTTCGTACTATGTATAAAGATTTCCAGTTGCGAAGCTTAGTTTTTGCAACTTTGTGATTTTCTCTTTTATGCTCTCTTTTTCCAAACCATTGTTGTATATTGTTTCTCCCACTATTTAAATGTCTTTATTACTTCTACTTATCCGTATTTTTTAGCTGTAGTTTTTCTCCGTTTCTCTCGTAAATTCCGTTTTGCCATAGGAAATCTGTAGGCCTACTTTTTCTGCTATTTCTTTTAGGGTATTTATTTTACTAATTACCTCTAAGTTACTTTATTTTATGTACAAAAATAAAACATGATGATAAAAACTTGTTTAATGTGTGTTAAAATTTCTCCAATGCTCAAAGAGTAAGTAGACCTAAAAAGCCAAGAGGGAAGTAGAAAGTTTTTGTTTTTAATAATGAAATTATATGAAGGTCGCTGAATTTAATAAACGACTCTACTGCGAATAAGCAGAGGAACTCGCCTCTGAAGTAGAAGCCACTTAATAAGCCAGTGTTGGGAAAACCCAAGCGGACCCAACAGGTCTTCATTAGGTTAGCGGTCTTCTCGGAGTGGGAGGATTCGGCTTCACTTCAAACACCACCCTCTAAGCTCGGTTAGAGTTTTAGGAGTTTAAAGGATACTGATTTTTCCTTCAGTATTTTACAGAAATGTAGAGGAATAATATCATTGTCAAAACAATAAAACTCATAAATTTGAAAAACTGAATTTCCTCAAACGGAAATTTACAATAAAAAGAAGCTGTCCGTCAATGCGAAATTAAGGAACTACAATAATGTAATAAAAGCCAGTGATTTCTATGACACGGAAACAGTGAATTTCTCAAGTCTGGGAAAGCTTCTGAAAATTGAAAGGCGAATATTAATAAGAATATACGGCCCAAGAATATCAGAGGGGAGCTACAGTTAAGGATCGAATAAAAAAATACACGAAAGGACAGAGAACTTGGAAACATCAATGAGGACAATACGACTATCTTTCTACGGGTACATGATCAGGATGGATCCTATAAGGTTGAATTTATAAGGATTATGCAAAACAGATGTTTGAAGAATTGAAAAGACATACCGACTTTGAATACCGATGAGGACTGTCTGAACAGAGAGAGATTTAGAAGCAGACTGGAAAACTAAGTAGTTGTTGAGAAAGAACGAAGCAGGGGCTTGCGGGATGAAGGCAGGAGAGAAGAAGGCAACATTAAGAGAGAATGAAGGATTATTTGAGGAGAGAAAGAAGGAGCTAGAACATGATGTCTGCATAGGTCCTTTGTTAGTCGGTTTGGAAAAAACAATAAAAAAAACCTCATAAATCGATGAAAGTTACTCCAAACAAAGCAAATTTCTATAAAGGTCCGTACGAGATATCCACTACCTCTTATTCAAAAAATCTACACTTCCTACAGTTACCTTTTAGAGTCTTGCTGAAAACGTGGTAGAGACTGAGTTATAATTTTTCTGCCTTTTACAATTTTATCTATTATGTCTTTATTGGAGCTTTCATCGTCTGTTAGCCATCTGCCTAGATATTTGCATTCATGGGTTTTTTTCTCATTTCCTAATTTTCAAGGGTTGTATTCGCATGTATTGCCATGTACTCTGTTTTCTTTCTGTTCATTTCCAGACCCCAAGCAGCATATTCCTCCTGAAGTTTTCTTAGCATAAATCTAAAATAACCAAGATTGAAACATTTATTTATAATTATACGTTTTCTGGCGTCATTCGTTTCTACAAACCGGAAGGATGTACATATAGCAGATGTCATTATCGTCAAAGTTTATGTAAGTATATTATTTTAATTAAAATGAAATACTTTTTCTCTTCTTTTCTTTCCTCCTTGTAGCTTTCAGTGTGGAGGAGCCTCAACCCATCTCATCCATTCCTCTCTATCTTGTCTGAGCTGTCTCATTTGATCAAGATTTTCCCCCTTCTTTTCTCCCCACTTAAGGATATATTCATTGTAGGCAATCCTGGGTCTTCCTCAAGGTCTTGCGCCAGTAGGTATGGCCTCCATTTTCTTCTGTGGATCTCGGTCCTGACTCATCCTGCATACGTGTCCAAACCATCTCAGTTGTCGCTTGTTCAAGTTATCCATGAATGCAGGGATCTCTAGTTCTTCTCTAATTCTTTTATTCCTTATACAGTCTCTTCTAGTTTTACCTGCTACTCTGCGTAGTATTTCATTTCTAACGCAGTGATTCGGCTGATGTTCTTATCACTAACAACCCAACTCTCACTTTCATACATCAGGATAGGGAGAAATATCGCTATAAAAATGTAGAGTTTAACTTGCTTGCTCACTTCACGTTTACCTCCAATGGTGTTACAAATCTGGTGATAGACCTCATTTGCTTTCCTTATTCGGCTTGAAATATCCTGGCCTATCCTTCCCGTCTTGCTAATAACTGTCCCTAAGAAGGAATAATCGTTAGCATTTTCCAACATTTCTCCTCCACAGTAAAATCTCTCATTTCTTGCCTCTTCCCTGGAAACAATGAGTACTTTGTTCTTGGAAGTATTTAAATAAAATTAAGTACAGCATATAAAAAAAACTTATCGATATAAACATTGTATAAGAAATTGTTAAAACCCTAGATATTGGATGTGTTTATTAAACAAAGAGAATAGTAGATTAAAGTGATAAAAACAATTTCTTTTCAAGAATCCGAATTTCCGAAATTTCCGAATTCCGGAAACAAAAGACCGGAAAGATAGCATGGGTATTGGATCCGACTGTTAGATTCGAAAATAATGACCTTGACCAGGCGGGTGGAGTGGAAAGGGAAAAGAAGGATATATATGAAAAATGCATCCCTTTCCTAAAGGAGAAATTCCGCGAGACCTTCGGAGAGAGAGAGTTCACCGTG
The DNA here is from genome assembly GCA_037127475.1 of Arma custos. Taxonomy (NCBI): domain Eukaryota; kingdom Metazoa; phylum Arthropoda; class Insecta; order Hemiptera; family Pentatomidae; genus Arma; species Arma custos. Next base: position 67,325,171 of record CM073762.1, read on the forward strand.
AGAGGCCTCTGGTTTGGGTCTCGTGGAACGATTCCGAAAAGAACATGGAGCTTCCTCGATGACCTGGGTTTCAATAGCAGGGATATGGCAGTGCTCGCCGAGAATATTATTCTTGACTCCCTGGGGATAATTCATCATCATATATGTAGTAGCTGATGCCCCACATGCTAATATTTAATATATTTTCTTTATTTTCTTGTATATAAAGACAAAAAAAAATAGGGATGAAGGAAAGAAGGAAGAAGGAAGGAAGAAAAAAAAAATACTGACCAATCCATATCGGACATACTTTAGTTTTTAAGTATGCATTTAAAACAAACAAATTGTAATGTACAATATGTCCGATAAGGATTGATCAGTATGCTGTGTATTACGGCAATCCAATATAGTTGGACAGCATTGCTGCAAATAAAGCATTTCTCTCTCTTTAATCAACTATTCTCTATAAAGGAAAATTTGAAAATAAATTGTTTCACTCTTAAGTGACCAAATAAGGCTGCACGTACCCTTAAGTGTTACATATTTATCTCTATCTTATAAAATGTTGGATACTATATCATTTGACTTCCTGATATGCCTATAAGTGTGCTATAAAATTATTTAAGCATGAGTGTTTGTTTTCAGGTCAGATCAAAAAATGGTGTATTGCTCTGTACTCCTTATAGTCTTACCTACTAACATAACTGAAATAAAGGAGTAGCTCAGTGTGTAGAGTGCTGAGTTGATATGCTGAAGAATGCGAGCTCAAATTTAGCTCTTGGCAGATAAATTATTCAATATTTTAATTGCCACCGATGGACCGTGTCGAGTCTAAAGATCATTCTGGGGCTCACCCAGCGTCTATAAAGTCGGTATCGTAGATTGGGATTGTGCGTAATCTCGGACAAATCACCACAATGCTGAACCGTTGAGCAGAAATAGTGTAGCCTCTTCTATGTACTAACGTAAGAGCTCTGCGTTGTAGTGTTACTTATTACTTAACTTATTTACGTTACATTAATTATTACGTTATATAAAATTATTTACGTTATATTATTATTTTTTTAAACTCAAATATACGTTTTAATCAGACCTCCAAACTGAATTAGTTAATCACCTATTATTAACGTTTTCTTTAATCAAGATATATAAAAACAATACAATAAAACAAATAAAAAGGGATTCCTGATATATTTGTTTAAATTGTTAACGAAAAAACGTCTAGAACCCAAGGAAAGAGGGGAATATACAAATGTAATAATAACATGAAAATAAGAACCATAGCTTCAGGTTATTTTTTTTGTTATAAAAGCAAGATATATATTCCTAATAGTGTGTACTATTAAAAGGTCAAACATGTCAAGCAAGGAGAAACTTTCCTTATTTAAACTATGTAGTTTTTTTTTCTGTATATCCAATCTTTTCAAATAGATTATATTCTACATAAAGCTTTGCCCTTATATGCTAGCGATCATTAAAGCTTTCTCAGAATTAACAATGAAAAATAAGAGAACGCTTGCTCACTAGGTTGCATAATCTGATACGTTCACAGGAATCACTGTAATGACCAATTATCTAATTGATAATAGCAGTTGCCATTTAACCTAGGGACGAGATACAATTAAATAATTGTCAATTCTCGGACTAAGGTATTGCGTTGTTGTTGTTAAATGTGAGGGAAACATTATTGGTTTTGCACATGCACAAACAGAACGGCTACCCACTACAAGTTCGAAGCAAGCTTTGAACTTTATCAGAAACTAAATACTGACGACGTAGTTCTGTATAAAACAGAATTCTGTAATAAAACAGAGAAAAACCACTCATTGCGTTATCTGAGTGACTAAGCATAAATGTAATAATTTCAATTATTCATTTAGAATTCCTGTAGATTTGACCTGACGGATTTCCACTTATAAACTTTTTAATTATAATGAATTATAATTTTTAATTGTTTAATTATAATTTGTAACCCGGTGTAAACTGAATGGGCGATTGGAAAAAAAAGATGGATTTTCCTTGATACATAAACACAATATAAATATATAAATTCCACGACCACTATTATTACAAAAGACTTTGTTTATTTCTTCTGGTTTAGACCGTGTAGATAAATTTCTCACCAACGTTTCGTCAACCATGCTGCTGACTTCCTCAGGGCTGAGATGAGATGAGATTCTCCCACATAAAGTTTCGTTTAAGATCATTTTAAATAAATAATTTAATTATTTTTTTTTTAATATAAGTTACTCGTTCATCCAAAATTTCAGATGTCTAACTTCAAAACTGACGGTCTATACAACCTTTGAACCCCTATTATATTAAAGGGGAAACCCTTGGGGTGGAATTATCCAAATTTCTTTCTTAAACTATACAAAGAACCTATCTACAAATTTCAAGATGCTAAGTTCCTGATTTGCCTTTAATTATGTACTATAACGGGGGGGGGGTATGCCCCCGTGCCCTAATATAAATCTGCCCTTGCTGTAGCCTATGATGTATAACCTATTTTACTCAATAAGTTTCATCCAAATCCGTTCAGTAGTTTTTGCGTGAATGAGTAACAAACATAAATACAAACATTCGCATTTATAATATTAATAGGATATCAAAACAATAGTTTCACTCATGTTCTTTCTGTGATTTTACCCACTATTATCGTGTCATTTGCCTTTAATTATGTACTATAATGGATTCTCCACAGTACCTAAAAACTGTCGGGAGGGGGAGCACGTGCCCCCGTCCGCCTCCCCCCCATTAAATCCGCGCTTGCTATAGCGTATGTGTTATTCTGATGTATAACCTATAATACTGTAAAGTTTCATCCATATCCGTTAAGTAGTTTTTGCGTGAAAGAGAGACAAACATACAAACTCACATTTATAATATTAGTAAGATTATATGATTTATTTATTGATTTTTATTTTTATTAGTTAGTGGTTTAGCTATTATGTTTCTTGTAGATATATATTATTTTTCTTACTTTGTACATGTTTGTTATTCTAAAGGGACCTAGTTGTGCCGTCAAATCACTTTCTATTCTATTGTAATTTATTTTCCTGTTTAGTTTTTTTTTTTTTACCTTAATATCCCATATGTTGCTGATTTGGCCCAAACTAGATACCTATCCTTCCATGAAAAGCTCCATACACACTTGAATCCGCTAGTCTCTCAACTCGCTTCCCATAATATCCCTGATAACCCTCCGAGGTTGCCAACGGCCTATACCACGTTAAACACATCGGTTCCCGTCAGATCACCGAAGTTAAGCAACGTCGGGCGTGGTTAGGCACCTGGATGTGTGACCGCCTGGGAAAAACAGTCGGTAACCATCCGGGAAAAACCGCGTGCTGTTGGCATCTAACTTAACAGTTAACAAAGTACATACATAACTGGTTGTATGGATGGGTCTCCAATGCCATAAATAAAAAAAAAAAAAACCTCCGAGGCGTCTGAAAAGAAGATGGCCTCGAGACCTTCTACTATAGAACTTTATTGGAGTGCTATCAATGGATAGTTTCTCCGAAAGTGTTTTTTTTTTTTTATTTCCTTTGTTCATACAGCAGATTTACTTGATGTAATATAATTACAGTTGTAAATATCAATAAATTATTCTAAAAAAAAAAAAAAAGTTTTCTTACAGGGACGTACGATAGATTTGTAATGTATAGGTCAGAGGTTATGTTAATTTAATAGTTGAGCGACCCAAAACTTGCCTATCTCAAGCTGATCATGAGAGCGCTAAACTCTAGGTAGCTGATAGGAGTTATCGTAACACTCCCCCAACTCTGAATTACAAAGTTACCCTCCAACTTACAGATGTATAGAATCTCTCATCATTATATTTTTTTAAAATATGTGTATTTATATTCTTTGGGAGCGAGGTATCTCAGTGCGAAGAGCATTGAGTTGCAGACCCTCCTCGGGCTCACTCAACCTCAATAATGTGGGTATCCTTAGTAGCAATAATCCTTGTGGTTGGGGTGATGATATCAGTAAAATCACTTACTTTTTTCGTAGTATTGTCTTTGAAACAGTGCAATCTCTACCACGTACTGATCCATGGGTTGTAGTGTTACATTTTATATATTTTTTATTGATCAAGCGGAGGTTCGTATATTCACAAATAGCATTTTAACTTGCCCTAACATTATATTAACACATCTCATACTGAGGGACAGAATATTATAATTTAGTTTTATTCTAGAACTGCAAGTAACTAATTATATTTCTGAAATAGCTCTAATGATATTCATATAAATCTACGTGAAATAGACGTAATAAATAGCAATAAACCTCAAACATTACTGTTCTTCAGTTAACTATGAGGTAATAAAGTATTGTTCAGAACTGGAAAATAAGAGGAAGCTAAAACCGCAATTACCGCAGCATCCAGACAATGCCTTCATTAGTTATGTAAGGGACGGGGAAGTGACTCTAATTTAAATATTTTCGTGGATGCGAAAAATTATTCTATTAGAACAATTTAATGACTCACAATTCGTAAGTTTTTGTATGTATTATAAGTTTTATCTTTAACATCTTAAAATTTATAAAATGCAAAAATTTATGACATTACAAATGCGCGGAAATAAATAAAATGAAAAGTTTTATTTTAAAATTTCTGTTGATATATTATGAATCAAAAATAAACTTCCTCCGGCATAGGTTATATTGAAATATAAATATAACGGAAAAGTGTTGGACGAACAATAAAATCCAATCCATAACAATGGTATCAGTTATAAATTAACTTTAGAAAATAAGTTAAGAAACAAAATACAAAGAAGAATATAAAAAGAATCACAAAAAATGTACTTGATACTCATATTATTCTGGATATAATAATGTCTTATTACGTTTCGAACATGATTTCTCTTCGGAATTCAACTGTCTTTGAAAAGTTAGATATGTCGGTGATAGACAATGAAGTTCAGATTTTATTTTTATTAATCTCTGGAGTGTTGATTTTATACAACCCAGTATTTATGAATGGTGCCGCTACAACCCATGAAAGGATTTGGGTTCAATACATGGTATTTATAGACTGTTTCTTGGTCAGCGGTTTTGCAAGGTGATGATTTGCCCTAGATTACGATCAACCGCCAGAAATTTCCCCCAATTTAGAGTGCCAACTTTATAGGTCCTGGGTGAGCCTCAGAAAGGTCCTCAGGGCCCACGGGATCCATCCCTCGCTGTTACCAGATCAAATAAATTTGAACTTATATAAAAATACATTAATCAGCGCTTTATCACTGCGCTACACTGCTTCCCCGTAATATATGAAAGTTCAAAAATGCAATCTAGATCATGCTATATTATTATTACTACGGGCCTGCTGAACTAATGTTTTGGCTAAAAAACGACTGATATCTTAAAATGTACCTAAAATATTCAAAAAAGATTAAGGCAACATGAAAAGTCTGTGAAATCGACCGATTTTAGGATTTGAATTTTAATTTGAGGGGTAATATTTTAGGGATTTCCTTCAAAAACTACGTACCATTTGTAATAGGTTGCTGCAGTTTGCTTCACTAAACTACATGTTTTAACTATGTGTTACGTTATCCATGTTATCCATGCTATCCATCACTCAAGTAATAGCATTTCTGCCAAAAACACTTTATACATGACTTTAAACTTAATTTAACAGTAATGGTAATAATGATAGACTTAGGTAATATAACATTAATTTATTAAATTTTTTATTATTTATTAATAAATTATTATTAATTATTAACTTCGGTCGATTGATTCGTTAATATAACAATAATAATCGTTAGATTCATATATGTATATATATATATATATGTATATATATATATTTTATACATGCATTTTCAGTATCATAACAATAAAAAGAAAAACCGAACGTCAGAAAACCAACAGCCTTCATGCCAAGGAAAGCAATCATAGTAAAGGTTGTGCTGCAGGGATGACCTAGACTCGATACCTGGAGTTTAGATTGGTTTCCATGAGCATAAGGTAAGGGCCGTATTGTCTTGAGAAAGTACGGAAGAAGATTACTCAGCTATTTACGCCAGCTGGGGAAGGTTAATTCCTTTGTGATTCTCGAGGAGTACCACAACACCACAATGGCGATTGAGCAACTAATGAGCTATTCTACTGGCACTTATCCGGATTGTAGAGCCGTTGAATAAATAAATAAATTGATTATTGTTACTGTGGAACCTCCCATCATTCCGTAGCTCTCCATTAGGTTGCTATATTGGCTTCACTGCCCAAGCAGTTATCTCAAGGAAAAGTCAGATCCTTTGATCTGAATAATATTTAAATAATAAAATGGGATGCCACACTCAGATCGTTATACATCATTAATGAATAAGAGAAATATCCCTCTCTTCCCCAAAGGTCGACGTGGTTGACCGACCAGGAGGTAATAAAGATCCTTTTTCATTTAATTGAATCTTTACAAGGTAATTTATAAAACTACATACAAGGACGAAAAGGGGGCTCTTTTGCTAGATGTGACAGTCTACATGTTGAGTTGACCGCTTCTTGTCTCTAAAAATCTCTGTCTCTTAAGAGTAAAGACACCAATCCCAAGGGACACTTAAGCTGCCTGCCCGAGGCCCTCTACCCTATTTACTTAGGTACGCCTAATGCTCCAGATAGTGTATCATATGCATCAGGTGGAATCATAAATCTGGCTTAAGATATTTATTCTTCATAAATCGTAATTATTTATGAGTTTCAGCTTCTATATTCTATATCATCACTCTCTTTTGGATTTAACCAAGTACTTCAGAAATGTTAAGTAAACAGGATCCATCAAATAAGAATTTCCCCAACTTGGCCAATGATAAATTTTCTTTGTTTTAAATCTTTAAATCATTGTTTTGAAATGTGACGAATCGGATTATCAATATCATGTAAGCAACTTTTTTTTAGTAACGAAAACCTGAAATTCAGTTGAATTATTGTAATTTGAAGATATTTTATTTTCTAATTGTATTTTATCATTTTAATCGTCATTTAAAAGTACTTCTCACCCAAACTACAATAGTTAAATGAGGTCAAAATAATAAAAATGTTTGAGAATAAATTAGATAAATATACATATTGAATAATATTATTTGATCTTATGAGTTATATGAGGAAGAGAATGGTCCGGATGGAGATAAAAAAATCTGTTATTTAGGCAGAACTGTTCATTTGGAATAGAATTATCTGCAACTTCTTTGGATTTAAACAGTATCTTTTTGTTAATATATAGTACCTCTTATTATATAATTCAATCCCCTCTGGTTCTCCAAGGATTAAGACTTTGAGTACCTGTCCTGTTAGTCGTATTCCAGTTGTGGACGAAAGGGTTTCGCTTCAAAGGTGATTCAATTGTCTTTGTTACCCGACCATTCAGGTGCTCCTTTTGTAATAGATGTTTCTTTATTTAGTAAATCTCTTATCTATTACTATTAATTCGACTTTAAATTTTCATCAGGTAGAATAGGGAAAATGACTAGTTATGGACACCCTTAACCATTAACCACCAGTATTGAACACCCTTAATTTAAAATGCCAATAATGAGAAACACATGCACCTGGAACAGAAGTTTCTGGTTGATTGTTGTTCCTCATTCTGAACCACCTGAGAAGACCAGAAGGTGCAATATTTGTCCTCGTAGTGCAGATAAGAAAACGAAGATTGTTTTTACTACATGCAAAAATCTATTTGCTCGAGTCATCTGAAAGCTGTTCACTATTGCATATCTTGCTATGATAATTGAGAATGTTTTATTAATTTTATTATTCATGAGACTAGATTTTGCTTAGAAAATGTAATGTAAGTTTTATTTTTTTTTATTTTGAAAGTTACCTATTTTAACTGCCTATGTTTTATTGGATATTTTTCATTTACTTGAAGTTATATTGCGTTTTAATGAAAAGTTTGATTTGAAAATGTATTTTTATGAAAAATAAAGTCATGTCATACTATTAGAATTATGTTGTTATTGATGAGTAGAGAAGCACTGATACCATAGCACCTCAAACCTTTAAAAAAAGCTGGGTTATGTGAGGACCCCACCATTTATGTCCTCCCAGCTCACAGTACCATTGGAGGGTTAATGAATGAAGTTTTATCTTATGATATAATTTTTATTTTGCTGACATTCCTGTTCGTCCGATACCCAAACTTAAAAATACCTCCCAATAAAGGTTAATCTGATTTATTATCCCTCTTGAAATTAATTAACTAGTTAATTAAAATTTATTTATACGATTTAATTGAAGAATAAGAAACCTTCCTTCATACATCAAATATGTAGTATAATATAAAACAAGTTAGACTAAAACCTTTTTATATAAAAGGAAGATTAAATTAATGGTCCATCTAAGTACTAATTAATAACTAATTGAATGATAAAAAAAATTTAAAGTGTCTGTACAACAGTTGATAAAAATCGTATAAACCAGAACAATATATTAGCACTGTCATGGGTCAAAAGTTAAACTGTAAATTTAATTTAATTTACATAAAGCGAAAGTAGTTATTTGCTAACAATGGCTAAGGTAATTTTTGAATTGAAGAGAGAATTCCCTCTCCCTCTGGCGGTTGTGAATATCATTGCATACCGAATCAGTTTCCGTATCACTATTGTCCAACCTCCTCTTTCTATTAACTGGCACTAATTACGGTTAGCATTTCTACTATTCTTCAAATGCTAGTTAAACAATAAAGTGGAATAAAAGGGTGCTTAAGAAACCAGAGAAATAAAAAAAAGGGGGCTAAAACGCGCATAAAAGCTATTCTCTCTATAATAATGAATTAATGGGTACATTTTTAAATCTCTAAAACAAAAATGAAAAATAAAAAAAAACAATCAGATGTTTTTGGAGGTGTAACCTTTTCGAATAATATAAATTATCTTTATTTCTTATTGATGAATGTTATTTTTTTACATATTAGCCCTCTAGCATCGAATATGTACTTTTGAAATATTCCTTTAAATGTTTGTATTTCTTTTTTTTAATAAGAGAACAAAAAAAGTTTCAACATTTGAATTTTATGTTATTAATGACGCATTATCACGATGTTAATAAAATATGTTTTTAATAAGATCTAGAATAACAGATATTTACATGTTAACATCTAATATTTACAAAATTTGAAACACAGATAATTATAAAAACAGGCAAGTAATACTTCTTCTTTAGTGTGTGTAACTCCCGAGTGAGTACAATTTGTATAGGGATAATGTGATATTGGGGATGAACCCCCCCCCAACTATCTCCATTCTCAATTATAGGGATATTCCTTTTTATTCTCATCTAATATGCTGGACTGTATTTCTATGTAATTTTTTTTAAAGATAAAAATTACAGAGATATTCCTTTAAAGCGAATAAATTAATAATTAATAATCATAGATGGGATAACTAAAAACGGCGAAAGAATAAAGAACATGAGATATGCGGACAACACGGTGCTTCAGGCAGACAGTGCTAAAGGTCTTCATAATCTCATAGGCAACTACTGAAAGAAAGCGATAATTATGGAGTGAAGGATAATCAGAAAACACAAATAATGATTATCAGTAGAAAACACATTGTTTTCGACTTCCATGCTAATAAATAATCATGTTCTAAAAATAACAAATGTGTGATTTAACAGCAGCATAACATAACTGACAGCTGAGATAACTCAAATGATATCAGATCTCCAATAGAGAAGGCAATAAATGTCTTAAATCAACTCAGAAATGGTGCTATGCAACCTAAATTTGAGCCTGCAAATCCGAATCAGAGTGCTCAGATGTCACGTATTTTCGGTGTTATCATACGCATCAGATCCTTGAACATGGATGCTTCAAGTAAATCTTCACAAGCATTCGAGATTCGTCGAATCTCCATGGCTGCAACGAAATCATACTACAACGAATACTGAAGTCCCTCTCCCCGTTTTTTATTGCCATTTAAAAAAAAATTGTCCTAGCTTACTCGTCCTAAGTAAGTACTGGTATATATAACGTTTAGTAAAACCTAGTCTTGATGCATCTTTTTAAATGTTTGACGACACTATCGAACATTTAAATACTAAAGGATCCGTTAAAGAAATCTGTTGCTTCATCAGCCATAAATTAAAACAAACTTCTTCTCAGTTTCAAAGATATTTAGATTCGCAACGTTACCTTGGAAAAAAGGTATGAAAAAATTAAATGTCACAACTATCGATTCAAAAAAAAAATATAACATTTCATAAGTTTTAGTCAAATAAACGCGAAGCAAAATTAGAAAGTGAATTGAACTTTTTTGTCCAACAAGATATTATTTAACCGTGTTGAAGTTTCTATTTGAAACTATTATTACAGAAAAGATTAAATAGTAAAAAAAAAGACATAATCAAACTCAACTGGTTTATCATCCGAGCAATCATACTAAGATAGAATGTTTCGTGATATAACTCTCTGATAACAGTTATATTATTATTATTATAACTTTCACCTGGATTGGAAATGGAGAGTCCCTCATAATGTTACTAAAGCCCATAAATATAACAAATTTAGAAAGAAATTTTTGAAGATTAAAAAATTATTGGTGTGTCTGTGACGAATAATAAACGGGGATAGTATGAAATCAGAAAAAGACTTAATTAAATTCATAAATAAAATAACACAACTATGCTCGCATTATAATACTCCAAGAAGATGCACTAGTTATAAAAAAACCAGTACCACTGCAGCCCATGAAGGGACTGGAGTTGAGCATATGGTAGGGACTATAATATTTCTTGGACAACGGTTGTGCAGGAACATGATTTGACCTGGATCACGCACAACCGCCATAGTTTCCCCCTTTATTTTGGGAACCCACTTTATAGATGCTGGGTGATCCCCAAAGCTTTAAATCCCGTAGGATCTATCTCCGGCCGCTAGTTACAGATTATTAGTTATTTTTAGCAATTAATAATAAAAAATCCGTAATTTATAAATCCGTTTACTAAACATTATTTCGAACATACTGTTGTTCTTTCATTTACCCACTCCATTATACGGTTATTTTTCTGGTTCAATTGGTATAAGATTAATTCTCCATATTTTATTATGCACTCTAACCCTGCGTTCGATCTTTAGTACTTTACAAGTATGTTTTATTTTATCAATTTAATAGATACGTTTTCAAACGGTCCCCCATATGTATAAACATTTTAACGAGACTTAAGAATGAATCAGTATTATGAAATTGGGGATATTTATTCCTAACCTATGACACTAAAACCCAATAAGGGTTTTGGGTTCAGTAGGTAATAGACACTGTACTGTTTCTAAGACAACGATTAAGCAGGGAGATGATTAGTTTGAAATTAAACTCAACAGTCAGGTTATTTTTCTCCTAAACCCTGAAGGGTACCCTCTTTATAGAGGATGGGTGAACCCTGCGGAACCCGGAACCTTCAGCATAGCAACTCAGCACTTGACTCACTGAGCTACACAGCTCACATATTATTCCTAAATGATGTATAAGATTACTCGTATGTCCGAATTGTTCTCTCTTGAAATTGTAACACTTTAAAGCTCTTATTCTCCGCATTTTTTAACATAAGGTACATTTAAATGATTCTTTTATAGAAAAAAAGGAGTGACAGAGCAGAGTGGCTTGATTCTACGCCTCTTTTCTTTAAATTACCGATTATTCATAAACTAAAAAGACCCTAGAGTCCATTCACTTCTCCATGTCTAGTTTAAATAACCAACTCGAACAACCATAATTAATTTTGGAAATAATTAGATTCATGAACCTCAAAAATCTCTCATTAGTAAGTACGAAGTTAGGCATTTAAATTGAAAATATTCTGTCTTTACCCCACATGTTTAGACAACTCATGTGCACCAAATCTGCCGCCCCGGCTGTCTCACTTCGTCCAAAATGAGTAATTTGTACTGAGGGAAGCGAGATCGTGTCATCTTGAAAAAGTGGCTTAGTCATGTCTATGTTTGGAATGGAATTGCTTATTATATAAATCCACTTCAAGCCAAAGAAAATGATACACATTTATATGTTTACTTAATGGCTGAAACACGTTTTTGATGCTGTTTGACACAGTCTAATTTTCATTGCGGATGACATTGATAGAGGTATTCTGTCTCACAACCTAAACGACCGTTTAATACGATCTCTTTCGGTAAGGTATGCGCTGTGCAACAGAGGAAGGGGATTGACATGGGAATCAAAATGAAAATAGATCTCTTTACTCTTTAGTGTTCATCCACCCACTCACTTCTTGGGCGGTCTGGTTGGCAATGAGGCAATGAGAGCTTTGTAGCTATGTGATGAAACTTTATCCTAATGTAAATTAAACTTTAGAGATAGCTCTGAAAAGTAAGCCTTTTATTGTGTAAAACTATATTATTGTATTGAAAAACACGAATTGTGCTGAATGCTATTTATGGTAGACACAACTTAATAATCATTTGACTTCATATAAAATTTTGGAAGAGGAACGATGATGATCCCAGAGCATGTTGGAAAAAAGCCAAACAACAAATAGCGTGGAAATCCTATAGCCAATAAACTATTATAAAAAAGTGTCTGTAAGTTTGTAACCTCTGACAATCTGAAATGTCACAAAAAAAAAAAGAAAATAAAGGAGCAAAGAAATGTCAATCCGGTGTTGAACTTCCGCTACTCTGATAGCATTAACATCGCACCAACGGAAGTAAAAGTTTGTTTTACTTGAAAGAGAATTTCCAACACAGCAGTTACTAAGCGCCTTTTTCTACTATGTGTCGAATATTCCTTAAATATTCATCATTAGCGATAAACCCTAATGAGTGAATCAAAATTCCCATTTCGTCTAAAATTATTCGTGTCTTGAATTTCAATTGCAAAGTGCAAATTCATTGCAAAAAAAAAGGTCTGATTCAATGACAGTTGTTAAATTCCCTGCTTCGAAACCACTCCACTGTGAACCATTTTCGATTGGATTTTTAAGTCTATGTCGAAATTGGTCTTGAGTCGGCACATCAAGAACACAAAGCATTCAGGGAAAAAGACTTCTAGAAACAAGCTTATTAAATAAAACCTATATTATTAGACATAGCGGATAAGTAGGTTACTCTAATGTTACACAATAAACAATTCTTATATTGAAAGAATTATCGAATTATGAAAACAGCAGCCGTATGAAATTAAAATCTAATGATGAAATATACCGGGGCATAGAAAAGATAAAGCATGCAACTAGAAAAAGATGATTGATATTTTTGTTGACATATATTCAGAATAGATGGTTAAGATAAACTAAAAGAATATTCAATTACCTCTAGAAGAAAAACAATCAACAAATAGCTGGATTCAGAAATAAAAGAAAGATTTAGAAATAAATAATATAACAGAAGACGAGACTGTAAGCAGAGAGATCTTGAGTATGGAGAGATTCCAGTGAAAAAGATTGCGATTTCAAGTTAAAAAGAAACCTGAGACGAAGATTTGCAAGGACAGAAACTGATAGCACAGTGGAAGGATGAAAAAAAATTAGAAAGAATAGAAGAGAAAAAAAAAATTGGAAGATTTGAAATTGGCACGTGTTCACTTGTAGGTTTCATCGAAAAGAAGATGAGTTACTTACCTAAAAATGCATTTCGTTTCAATACTAGATAAATAAATAAAATAAAGATATTAAATATTCTATTATTTTCCCAATAAATGAGAAAGAATTCCAAAAGGAACAAGCATAAAATCCAACCGTTATTCACGAAGGCGAAAAACCGACGTTCTATTAAAAGAAGATATAATAAAGCATATAAGCTTGATATTAATTTATATTTTTTTGTAATTAATATAAAACATCTGAAGTTATAAAAAAGTAACATAAAGCCTATAAATATTGGAATAATATTTCAGTTCACTTAAATTAGCCTAAGTAGCTGAATAGTAACTAAGAGAGAAGTAAGACAAGCTCAATATTTTTATCAAGCGGAACTAATAAATACTTTTTTATTATTATTCACCTGTGCGCGAACAGTTAAAAAATAGATTAAAATCCGAAACATGGATTTTTCTGATTATTTTTTTTCACTTTGAGGACTGCTTCAATAAATATTATTATTACTTTTATTAAATAAGTAAATTACCATAAAATGGCCTCCCTGATAATCCGAGCTTATAAAAACTGTTCAAGAAAGACTTAATAACTTTATTTTGTGAATCACCAACCTTCTGAAATCCCCAATTACCGGAGTTCCCCTGCGTTGATGGCAAAAGAACTTCTACGTTTACGAACTGCCAAGAAAAAACGTCAGAAACTTCGGCCCAAACAACGGAAGCTTATCAAGGTCAACTGTGGTGAAGTGGTTAGCATAACTGCTATACACCAAGATCGCGGGTTCGCAGCCCGGCAAGTGGCCTCAGGACTTTTAAAGGAAGTAAGAAATCCTTAGTAAGGTTTTGAACGTGTCTTACGGCTTTAAGTAATTTAATTATTCAATTACAATTAGGTCATTGACGGGCCTTATGGAATGTGCAAACCGAGCCTCCATAAGGTAGGTAGCCTTAATTTAGGAGGAAAATTGGTAATTGAGTGCGATCACTAGAACTTCTAGTGAGGCCACTCAAAAATGTTTTTTGTAACCTCTCATCTTTAAAAAATAATGCATTAAACGAAGCAGAAGGTATCCCAAAATATTTTCATAAGCCCACGGGACTTCGAAATAAATCACAAACGTCATTTGATGGCTTAAAACAACGATCTGTATAATATATGTATGATATATGTGTATGATACTTTACTTTCCAAAAATATGTATGTAATACTTTACTATATAATATGTATGTATATGAGAAGTCACCACTTCCTAGGAGAAGTCATCTGCAATAACGGTTCGGACCGAGAAAGCTTCAAAGGAAAAGTCGCTAAACTGGAGAGATTGTGTTTTGACCTCAAGAACTTCTACAACAAAAATAACTTATCCATCAAAGCCAAAGTCCGAAACTGTAGCACTGTGATCAAACCCGTGATATATATGGAACAGAGACCTCTTGTCTCCCTAGCGTGGGAAAGCTTCTTAAAGTGGAAAGAAAAATCCTTAGAAAAATATACGGGCCCAAGAAGACCCTAAGGATACAGGCTTAAGTCCAACAAAGAAATATACAGTAACAATAAAAGCCTGGAGACCGAAATCAAGGTAAGAAGACTTAAATTCTATGGACATTTGATAAGGATGAGCCCTGAAAGGTTAAACCGGGAAATCCATTCCACCAGCGCAAGAACACGACGGGTTTTTTCAAGCAGATCAGAGTTGACATGGATTGAATGACTCAGATTGTCAGTATAGAGAAACCTATAGACAACAACTATCTGTATTTATTTTTCACTTAGAGATTAAATCGTAAGTTTTTGCACTGAATATATACAACAATTATATGGCAAAAAAAAAATTAGGACCACTTATATGTGGTCGTATTATAACTCTCCATAAACCAAACCAAAAAGGATAATGATGATCTAGATAACTGCCTATTTTTTAGTTTGGATTTTGAAAATTTTAGGAATTTTTATTAAGGAATTTTTAGAAATTCCTTGATTTTCCTTATATTTTCGCGAAACAGCCAACAAATCACTACGCAGATATTCGCTCATTGTTTCTCCTCCTTCAGTATTCATTATCTCCTCCGTCCACGCCTCGTTCGTTCCTCCACAAGGATCGTCATGTTTTTGTGTCCTCTACTGAGTCCATTTCTTTACGGGCAATCCTCATAAGTAATTCCACGTCATTGAAGTTCTTTCATTTGCTTAGCATAACCACTCTGACTTTTCAGATTGCATATATTATCAAACATAATTCCTTGTTAATTCATATAAATAGTAATATAAATGTATTGAAGATTAGACATTTTCTAATAGCTTTCAATTCTTACTTATTGGTTAGTAATCACTGATTTACCTAAAACCGTTTGTTTTTTTTCAAACATTCCTAACACATAAATCATTCATTTTCATAATTTATTTGAGGGTACTATTGAAGATTAATAAACATAGCTGCTACAATTACAATTAGCAAGCTCGGAAATTAGTTTACAGGGTGTTCTGAGCCTCACGAAAAAATATCTTAATACTATACAAGGCCAGTAGAGGCGGAACATTCTACAGAAATCCTTAAAAAGTAATAAAACTAGTTCCTAGTCGACAATTAGTTATTTAAATCTTGTTTTTGCCGGGTCCCTCTCATGTTAATAAATATGTACATGACTAATTAAACGTGACTCGCCTGTTTGCGAGGGTTCAAGTTAATAATGATAATGGAAGTGCATGTTTCAGTTTATTTCGTCAGAATAATTTTCTCGGAAGCACAAAGATACAAAAACATCAATAGCTTAAAAAGCAGGGGGAATTCAATGTCAAATTAAAATAAATAAGATCACACGTTACTTAACTAATGCACTAAAATTAAAGATTAAAACAACAAATTAAGACTACTGAAATGGTCTACTATGATAATTTTCATTCCGAAAATTATCTGACAACTTCCGATTTTACATAAATTTTAATTTTTGTTCTTTTTAAAATTATAATTGCGAATTGAATAATCATTATTATTATTATTATTATTACAGTATTATTATAATTAAAGTATTCTCCTTAGATTTATACTAGTAATTAAAAGATGTTCTAAGAAGATTTTTTCCGGCATATTTTTAAATATAGTATCGAAGTGTATACAGTAATAAAGGCTTTGTTGAGATTAAATGAGATTCTAAGATATCATTACTACTGAATATTCAAGGAATATAAATATGGTGGAACTAAAATAAATTATAATGAGGGTTAGTTGAATAATCTTCGTATTTTCAAACATGCAAGTACATTAAAGAGGGAAGTAGATAATTATAAATAAGCTATAGAAGTTTATAACAAGCCTCATAAGGTTTAATTCAGCAGCTAATGAAATGGAGAAAATCTAAGACCAGGTATTTTTACCAAGATGGTTCATATTTTTTATAACAAAATCTTTCTATTTGTTCGTTTATTTATTTAAGGTCACTTTATGCTGCTATTGATAATTGGAGGATGCTAAAATGGGAGTCCTAAATCTTGCCTATCCAGGTATAATAAGGATAGGCATCCATTGCGAGTATCTGACAAATAACTGGCTTGGAACAGCTATTTTACGTCCTCTTCCTAAAATGCCAGAACTAAGGATGGTTTACTCACCCTAAAAATTAACCTCCCGGGGATCGAACCTGCGAACTTGTGCATAGTAGGCTACATTGCTAACCACTGTACCACAGGTGAGTCATCTTTCTATTTTTTTAAAGTTCGTAGTTTTGTTAAAAGTTCTTTGAAGACGATTCACTACTTTTTTTTTAATTTAAGGTTATCGTCTTCAACTGATAACAGAATGAATAATTTGTACATCCCTCCCGGACTCGAATCTGGGGCCTAGGTAGAGGACTTAGATGTTAGTGGTAAACCAATGAATGAGCTATCCCAGATCATAATTGTGATTTTGTGAATTTTGTCGTTTTAGCTTTACATTGTTCTTTGTGTTTCCAAGGCAAGTCCTTAATTTTATAAAAAAAAAAAAATTAATTTAAACAATGTATATTTATTTATTCCTCTCTTTCTTCCCTTTTTCATTTCTTATAATAACCTTCCATTACTGATATTGGTATTTTCCTTTATTACAGGAAAATATATACTTTTTCTTTCTCTATATCTATTATATGTTCAAACATATAAATGTAGATATGATGAAACATATAACATGTATTCTTTATGTCTATGATTCTGTAACTTTGAAGCCACTTAGGGGATCAGTTCGAGCAAATGTTTCGCACCAAATAAAAATGGGCTTGGTATAATTTTAAAAGTTGAAAATTCTAGTATAGTAAAATACAAAATATGTAAAAGAGCTAAGAAAAATGGGTAAAAAAAATAAAAACAGCAACCAACACCTCTCAGTTTCGCCTTTAAATATTTATTTTTATGTTTAGTTATTTTTTACTTTTTTCTGTTTATATATTAATAGTAATATTCATTATTCATAGTGAATAACTCATTATGTTATGTCAAACTCTATTTGTCTGAAGGCTTTTCCCCTTCAAAAATATATTTGAAAACCTTCCACTTTGTAATTAATTAGTCCCATTTCGTACGCCACTAAATAGGACATAAAAATATGAATAAATGAATTGACAATATATAATTTTAAAATTGAATGATAATTGTTGACCTTGATAATAGATGCGGAAGAAATTGGTCCGGGTAGAGGTCACAATGAATTTCTCAAATTCTACGAGAAATTCATTGTGACCTCTACCCGGACCAATTTCTTCTACATATAATTTTAAAAGATTGATTTCCACTCGTGATACTTTTGTTATTAGCTTAGGATTTATTAATGTACGGATCTACGTCGAAAAATCTCATGCTATGACTTTTGGGTTTATCCTTTTGCTTAAACAAAGCTTGACTTATTTTTATTTTTTATTTATTTTTTTTTGGATATTTGTAAATCATCAATTGTCTCGTGGCCAACTGTATTTGTCTACAGAATTTCGTAAAAGAAAAATAAATAAAGTTTAATATTAGTAACTCGAGTTTTGTTCGTTGTTCGACAGCATTAAATATTAAATTAATTAATAATTGAAAATTTTAAACCTTTTCCGCATCCGATTCTCTTTATATCTTATATCTTGCTATTTTTTTATTTGAGCATCACAAGTTGGCTTTAGGGGTCATTAAGGTACATCAAAAATTTATCATATTTCGACTTAATTTTTATCCTTTTAGTTTTACGTGAACTTTATGTATAGCTAGCCTAATTTTAATTTTTCCCTTTATTTTTTGGTTCTTTGTAAATCATTAATGGTCATTTAATCCCGTGGCCAACTCCCTCCTGCTTTTCCCAAAGATAAGTAAATAAAGTACAAGTTGTATATTAATAAGTCGAATTTAGTACGTCGGAACATTAAAAATTAAATTAAGTAAATACTAAAAATTTTAAGAGATTCATGCACAGATTTTTTAAACAGGATAATTTGCAATTTATTTTAATTTTTTTTTTTTTAATGTGGGCACTATAAATTGGGTTTAGAGTTTCTTTAAGGTATGGTTTCTACATCAGAAAAATGATACTTTATAAAAATAAAAACACGCTTTAATCGGTAACAAAACTAAATATAGAAAATAATTTTCTGTCGATAAAATTAACAAAAAAGTCATTTTATCATTAAAAAAAAAACTTAGGGAGATTTTTAAGATATTTTCATAACTGCTGTACTTTTAACAATTCCAATCAATAAAGTATTTACAACAAATAATATCAAGCATTCCATAATTTTTATTTAATTAATAATAATTGATATTAATGTGTGTATTAAAAATATTATTAATTAAATAGTTATAGTTATAAAAGATTTATTTTTTTCTGCTCCCGATATTTTTTATAAAGAATAATTATAGTTTTGTTTTTGTTTAGGACTATAAGTTAGGTTTATGGTTATTAATGTACGGTTCAAGGTCAGAAATTTTTAATACTTAGACTTTATGGTTCGTGTTTATTGTTTTTCATGAGCATTTCATATGTAATGCTAGTCTTATTACAGTTTTTCGTTATATTTTTTTCTATATTTGTAAATTATTTATTCTGTTATCTCATCTTGTGGCCAACTATTATTTGTCTGTAGGCTTTATCCAAAGAAAAATAAATAAGGTTCCACCTGGACATTAACAAATCGAACTTCGTTCGTAAGATATCAGTTCATTAAATATTTAATTAATTAATTAATTTCCGAGAATATTAAAAGATTCATACTTTTCCGTCTCCAAATATTTCTATATAGGATAACTTTTATTTTTTATATTTTTAAGTGGGCATTATAATTTGGGTTTAGGGTTTATTTAAGATACGATTTCTACACCACAAAGTTCTAATACTTCGACTTTTTTATCTATCCCTTTAATTTTACATACTTATCTTATGGCCAACACTATTTATCTGCAGACTTTCTTCAAAGAAAAATAACTTAAGTTCCAGTTAAATGTAGATATATAATTCGAATTTCGTACGTCAGATATCGATGCATTTAAAATTAATTAATTAATCACTGAGATATATTTTTATATTTTCACGTTCCCGGTATTTTTTTGTGGGCAATCATTTATAATTTAATCAAGGTTCCATTAAGTACTTCACAAAGTTTCCATTCTTTTGCTTTCTGGTTTATTTTTATAATTTTTTTTAGCTTTAATTGTTAATAGAACATTCTACATAAGATTCATGAGAATTAGGGATATCCCCTACCCATGAACCGGACAGTATATATTGAGGAGGGATGACCAGAGGCATCAAAAGAAGAGGGTAGACAACTCGAAGTAGAGGGGCGAGGAGATTACGCTCAACGTTATCAGTCGTTAGGTTCCTCAGTCACTCAGCAACTCGCCACCAGCAACATCGCCATGGGTAAATACCAGTTCATGTATACCATCTCATCCTATGTTTACAGCACATCACTATGTGTAAATAAATGACTACTAGATACCTCATTTAATTACTATAATAGTGTCGTTGAATTGAATTCTCTAATTTCGACACGTGTCAATTTCTAAGTGCACAATATACATACGACAAATTCGCAAATAAAACCGATTAAATAAATATTAGGTTAATCCTCAAGTACGAGATAAGGTAATATTGGCGAATTCTCTCATTGTGTCATTAGAAGCGTTTAAGTAAAATAAAACATCGATTACTTAGGATCAATAAAGTAATTTATGAGTCTATGGTGCAATAAATACTGAGGACACAAACAAATAGATTTTTCCCTATTTCAATTGCTCAATGGACCCTGCACTGACGCCAGGTATTTTTATGGCACGGTTTTCAATTAAGAGTAATACTACCATACACAAATTTATCGATATTTTCGAATTGACAAATTAGTGGGTAATCTTTGCACAAAATACTCTATACTTTGAATTGTTCGTAAAATATAATCTGTCTTTTATTTCTAAACCTAGATTCTAATTTTTATCATATAGAACGTCTAAAAAATAATGGCAATGTGAAGTATTGTATGCAGTTTTTAATACTTTTACATACATACATACATACAGTCCCTGGTCATATTAATGTGACCACTGGATAGATTCGTTCTTGTTACATGTTTGCATTATCTTTTTGTATTACGCATACAAATCTACAATGTAAATCGAATTTAAATATTGGTTTTATGGATAAGTTAGTTATCTGATAATAATATGAAATTGAAAAAAATAGTTTCGAAAATAAATCTTTATTTTTTTTTAATATTTTGTGGTGTCACTATTTACACCCTATTATACATATTGATAAAAAAAAAACTGTCAAAATAGTAAAAATATTTTATACAAATAATAAATCAATAATAAACTTACCGAATCCGACTTGTATTTAATGAAAAAGAAACAATAAATCCACAAAACTTTCAAACACAAATTATGCACGTCGTCACTCGTAAAACAAAATGGCTGTACTAAAACCAATGGTGCCATTACTAAAAAAAATACTTTAAAAAACTTATAACAGTGTTGCCTTTACTTAAAACAGAAGACATGCGAAAGTATATAAAAAAAATATTAAAACACAAAAGAAAATCTTTCTTGGTGGTCACATTAATATGGCCAGGGACTTAAAACAGTGCGTATATAAAATAAAAGCCTTCATTATTCTTAGACAGTGGAATACATGAAGAGACTGAATCTCAGACCCAGAAAAAAAGTTGATAACTGTTAGTAATTCGCAAAATGCATTTCTCTTTGTACTAGCCAGTCAATTATTCACTTACGAACGTGCCTTAATAAACATTGTCTTAACATAGCAAATTTATACATGATCATATTGAATTCTTGGTATTAACATCTAAAAAAGTTTAAAATTAATTGACTTCTATCGACCGTATGGAATGACATGATTATAACTCGCACGTAATGTAGATCGTATAAATTAATGCCGAAGTTTCTATCTGCATAAGTAGAGGTTTTTGCTATAAAGAGCTGCTAAAAAACATTTATGAAAACCTTGTACAGCAATTCCATTAAAATTTATTCTACTTAAATCAATCTTTATAAAACAATTGCTGCAAACAATCTTCGTGAGCTACAAAAAATTGGTATAATCTTTCTCATAACTATATTATTTGCCTAAATATTGTCACTGGATAGGTTCTATTAGTAATGTAACCGTATGTATTCTCGGAGTAATAATTACCTGAAGAAATTTAGAAATACATTTTTTTTTCGGTTTCGTTAGAACCTTATTTCAGTCCGTCGATATTTTGAGTTCACCTATCACTAGGATTTTTTTTACTAGTTACCCTAATAATTATACATCGTTCATAGGGCGAAAGAATTTCTTAAAAAAAAAACGACAAAAGAATTAGTTTTCTAGAAATTTTAAAAAGTTTAAGAAATAAGCATTGTAAGAGCTCCTAAACACCAAGATACTCGAATATACCCACCAAGATAAGATACACGTATATCAGAATAACAGATCGAGTCTTGATATAAACTTAATACGACCCTTCGGATTCCGAGTCGTATGTGAAAGTTTTTTCTATTCAATTCTATTACAGTTTACAAACTACTAGGGCCGACTGCATATACTGTCCCACGGGTCATCAAGTGAAATGATTCGAAATTACTCTGGCCTAAATAAACAACTCGCATTTGCACGATCTATAGTTTTAGGTTTGTTTTTTATTAGGTATCAAGTCTGTTAATGTAAAAGTGATATTTTTTATTTATTTAATATTTTGTTTCAATGATAAAATTACAGAAATTAGTAACGCTGAGAATGTTTTTAATCATTCATGTACATTGTTTATATGGTTTTAATTGATAAGATCTTATGAACGAGTACTGAATTACCATTAATTAGTTTATTGTTTAAAAAGTTATAAATCTTCGTCAAAACAAAGGAAAATCGTAGATATTTCTATTTTTATTTTTGTTCAACAAAAAGTGAATAAACTATTAACATCATATATGACAGAAAGTATGACATAAACTAGTAAAATAATTCCAAAATGTCATAAAAACCTTCAAAAAAACAACAAAGAGCATGAATTTTCATTTTCAATCGTAATTTTTTTTTAAAATTAATGAAGTGCATTAATTTTTTACAACAAAGTCATTAGATGCCTTTGATAACAAAAATAATTAAATTTTAAGCTCCGTACATTTAATACTACTACTCAATATTAACGGCTTGCCAAGTTCGGAATAGTGTTTTTCAAACCAGATATTTAGCGGGATTAACACTTTTTCATACAGGATTTGAAAAAAAAAATTACTGCAAAACACAAGTAAAAATATTAATATAAATAATTATTTTAGGAATGTTAAAAATAAAGTATACAAATAAGTTTAGGTTGGCTATTAAAATAAGTGTTATTACTGCTTTTATTTTTAAATTAATAAAAAGTAATTCAGTTAAGTATCCAATTATTTTTAACAATTAGATTCTCTCCGGCTCAGAAAATAAAATAAATATTTGATAATAAAAACATAAAAATAATTAAAATAATAAGATGTAAGTTTCTTAAATACTCTGTTAAAAAAGATGAAAATATTCGATAATAATGATTAATATTATCATTCTGAGTACGATTTAAAAATAAAAAGCAAACCGTAGATTAATAACTATACTGGAATTTAAATTAATATTTCTTTTAATTGATTTCAAATCAGCAGCTAGAACTTTTTATATATCCACATAATGTAGGTATTAATATGAATGAAAATATGCAATAATATTTTTCGAAAATGCATTTGGCAAGAACTAAATTCATGCAGCTAAAAATTTATCAAATGGTCCAATGTCCTATAATAAATACCATATAATTAAAAACATTATAGTCAGAAATTAATCAATAGAATTTTAGTTGTTTTTTTCTAAATTCGAGGTGTTTTTTACAGGTTATGTAAACAGTTTTGTAATGCAAATTTAAATAGTTCGTTTTAAACGTATTTAAAATATACGACCTTAAGTAATTCAAATATTTTTTTCAAGGATTTATGTTTTACATTTAAATTAATCAATATCGAATCAATTTAAGAACTTTTATTTTTCACTTGCATATGCACTACAATGGAAAACATTATAAAGAATTGGGAAAAAACAAATGTAAATAAGAAAATTATATAAAATAATTAATTTAATTTTCTCTAAAAGTTAGATGAATAAATATTTAATAATTATAATTACTAGTCCTATAAATTATTGAATACAGAATTCAATTCTATAAAATTACTAAATTGTAAATAATTACAAATTTTGATTTGTAAATAAAAAATAAACAATCTTTCAAATTGGAATAATAAACTCCACAGTATTTTTTGCGCTACCATGGGAGGGTTCAGACCATTATACCACGAGACAAGATGTTTTAAAATGATGTTATTTAATATTTAAAATCACTGTGAATTGTTTGTAAATCACAATTATTTCGACAACTTTAATACGACACAACACTCGAAACTTGGGGGTATGTTAGAGCTTTATACATACTCGCAATGAATGGTACAACATACATCTGCGAAAACAAATTATAATTGGAAATATTAATAAAAATGTTTTAGAATTGATTTTAATTTTTAATTTAAATTATTGTTTTGTGAAATTGGTATTTTTTTACCGTTTTCAAATTTGCCAAAAATATATGTTTAGTTTTATGCTTATAATCAGTTTTAATACTCAGTTAAGTACTGAGTTAACATCTACTTTCTTCAAGGCATCATACCAATACTACCAGCGTGACGCTGTAAGTCAATTTTTTTTCATATTTTTTATATTCTCATACAAGAGTGAAAAGATAAGAAACTGCTCGACGTTTTCGCCTACTTCAACATTTACTGGACAAACACTCAAAGCTCCCAATTAATTACAAACGACTCATTTACATGACACTTATCAGGCCTATTTATTTTGTTGCTTTAAACCATCCAATTCATCTCGTATCCAATCCTTACAATCCAAAATCCTTTGTAAAATCCTCAATGCTCCTTATCATATCACAAACAAGCTCATCCATCATGATCTTAATACCCCAAATGTTGCTGATTTGGCTCAAACTTGATACCTATCCTTCCATGAAAAGCTCCATACAAACTTGAATCCGCTATTCTCCCAACTTGCTTCCCATACTATTCCTGATTACCCTTCGAGGCGTCTGAATAGAAGATGGCCTCGAGACCTTCTACTATTGAACTTTATTGGAATACTACCAATTTGTTGTTTCTCCACAAATGTTTTTTTTTTCATGTAATTTCTTCATACTAGTAGATTTACTTGTAATATTATTACAGTTGTAAATATCAATAAATTAATCTTAAATGTTTTTTTGTAGTGAATACTGTATTATGAATGATTTCATTATCTAAACAGGTTAACATTCAAATCAATAATATGAGGTTTGAAGGCTAGATCATTTGTGCCCGATTGATGTGATAAACCGGGATTATTATTAAAAAATAATAAAAATAAAAGCTCCAGGTCTCTCCGAATCGCATTATATGCTCAAGGCTTTCAAAAGAGACCAAAAATAAAAACAGGCGCAACTCGGAAAGCAGAAAGAAAGCAAAAACACAGGAAATGATGTAAGACATGTGGAAGAGAAGGAAAGAACAGGTGAAACAAACGTAGTCCATAGTGACTCAGTCGTAATAAAATAATGAGTTGTATTTCATAATTGCTTAAGTAGACTTTTACGTTAAGTAAGCGAATAACTTTGTCAGACTACTATCGTCCTCTAGAACTATTGAGGTGTTTAGGAGTTACCCTGTTTCGTTCATTCATCATTGTAGTTCGGATAGTGCTGAGAAAGGTGGGCTCTATTTAGAGAACTACAATATCTACATCGTAGTAGTGATTCTTTACTAATTATGTGTATAGGAGAAAGATCTTGAATGCCCTTATCCTAAGAGGGTAAAGACCACTTCCTTTCTGCGGATGTTGCGGCTAGAAGAGTTCCAAGGTTTTATTCATCCCCTTGTAATTTTAAGTTTGCTTGTAGTGCTTTTGTCCCAGATATCCTTCCATTCTTAGTGAATATTTTCCTTCAATGGATGTCATAGTTCTAATGATGTTATTACGGCCTATTAACGACCAGGGAGAGTGAATTCTTCTTAAGGAGATTTATCGGCCATTTCTCGTTTTCATGATAATTGAGCAGATTTTTCATCAACATCTACGATGCATCCTATTTCCAAAATGTTTTCTATGTTTAAAGCACTCAATGAGCCTGAAATGATTGAGACATTCTCGATAAGCAGTGTAGTTTTACAATTACTTTATCATTCACCCCAGAAGTATAAACACGACAAAGCTAGTGTATTTTAAATTTATGTGGAGAATCTTTTGTCGAAAAATTATATAAGGTTGCTGCATACTGTTATATTAAAATGTTTTTTTTAAATTAACATTGTCTGTTATAAGCAGCTCATTACAAAAATAGAATTGATCTAGAAGTAGCGGAACTGATAAAGAAATTAGTATTATATCTACATTTTTAAAAAGCGTCATCAAATCTGGTTTTTGAAGTTTTATTTAGTATATTTTAATAATATTTATTTAATATATTTTAATAGCTAATATTCGAATTAATAATAACAAAAATTACTTAAAGAATATCTCTTGCTCTTTTTATTTTTTTTTTGAGTCAGTAAATGCAATTTTCTATGAATAAAAATACAAAATGAAATATTTATTTATTTTTATGTTTCGCTCTGAAAAAATTAAATGAGGAGCATACAGGTAGTAATAACCCTATTTTTGAAGGTTTTTAAAACTATCTAAAATACAATTTGATAGGATAGATTCTAAATAAATCAATAAAAGTAACCCAAACAACTAATGTCCACGGTCCTAAACATTTTCAGATACGCCATTTTGGGCCCGTAAGGAGGATGTTTAGTGGTATTTTAGCTTTTAAGGTATAAACTATATGGTAAGGTATTTTAAAGTGCCGGGAATATGAGATGGGTTGGTAGTCTCGTCCTGGTGAAAACTCAAATTTCTTCTCACTTGTGCCTAAAGGTAACTCTCTCAACCTATATAAGGAGTATTCCATCCAATATCTATTTTTGAAGAGAATTAATGGGTTTAAATATTCAGTAAACTTATTCAAATCGAAAAAACAATATAAATTTCTTATCGTTAGCAATTATTTAAATTGTCATTATTATCAAAGCAAAAAATCAATTCTAAAACAAGTGCTACAAGTTCTTTGTGTCACTCATGTTTAATTACAATTAAATCAAATTTAATTAAAATAATGTTGAAACCATGCTACTTTTGGGCAATGAATTGTCCTTGAACTGACTTCAATTTAATTTTTTGTAAACAGATGTATTGTGAAGATTAAAAATTTAAATATCTTTGCCTTAAAAAATACTTTGGCTTAATACAAATTTAATTTGTAGATATTTCAAATAAAAATATATAGAAATAGAAACACCTTACACAAAATACTAGTCAAACTGCCTGTTCAAATAGAAAATAAATGTTCGTCAGATTGACCTTTAATTTCATATTTATTTTTCGTCGTTAAAAACTGGAGATACTAACTATTGAAATTCAAGATTTTTAATTTTTTTATTTAAATTTAGAACTGTATCGATACAATGAGTAAATATTATGAATGAAATATCTGCAACCCCAGTAAATAAATGGATTAGTCCATATTTGTCCAAAATGAGTTAAATTTACTGAGGGAAGCGGAATCGTGTCATTCTCGTAGTTGCTAAGTGGTTGGCTCAGGCCTTGGCTTCAAATGGAGTTATTGCTTATTTTAGACATTTCAATCCAAAGATTAAGGTAATGGTTCATACGATCTATCTAACCAAGCAAACATTCGAATGTTCGATAACCAAGCAAACTGGACAAAATTCGACTTAGCCACTTATTCATCGGGAATGCAGATATAGTGGCATGTAAGTAAAGGCAAGTAGAGAAAGAACCGACAGATAGTACTCAAATTTTTATTCTTAAAAATTCGAATAAAAACGCATACAAAACTGTATTAGGCTTAAATATTCAAGACCACACTGAATAATACACATTTTCCTTAAGAGTGCCGAGGCTTGAAAACCATCTACAAAAAGTTTAGACATTAAGCTCGATTGTTTTGTTTTTTAATAAAATAAAAATAAAAATATGGCCTTCATAATATTTCAGGGCCAAATTACTTCTGAGTTCTGAACAGCTCCACATTAAGCTTCATTATCATATTCTTAATGGGGTATAAAAACCATCGATGATGGAAGTAATAATTGGAAACAATTAGTAGTGAAGAGTTATTATTCAGGGCGATCCAACAGTCCAATGTATGTAATATCAGTGTAATTTGTTTCTATTTATGATACTCGCTATCCTTGTAAAATCGACATATTACAGGCATTCCAGTAAATCTTGTCATGTTGTGGTGTAAATAAGAAAGAATAAATGTCAAATATTAAAACTATACCACTTCAATCCATGAATAAGCATTGAGACTGTAATGTCTCTGCAAGGAGGTGATATTAAGATCACGCGCAACCGCCGAGTTTTGCCCTCAATTAAGGGCACCTACTTTATATAGGGTCTACAGGCCCCACAGGTTCCCATCGTTGTAGAAAGATTAAATAATTTATCTGCCACAGCTGAATTTTAATCTGGGTCCTTTAGGACATCAACTTAATAGCTCTACAAACTGATCTATGCCACTCCCAATATATGAACGAAGAAAAATTGGACTGTGAACATTCAATATCTTCCCAAATACATATTCAATTATTGTTCTTACTCGTAATATTTGTTCAGCGCGACAACACGTTGACGCCTCCAGGCCTCTTCAATCAGCATCCGGCAGTAGTTCCTGTTGAGTTCTGCTGCCATCCAGTTGTGTACTCCCAGGTAATCCGCTGCAGTCGCGGTCGATCAACTTTTCTCCGCCAGTGGATGACCTCCATAAGCAAACACTTTGGGATTTACACCTCACTAATCCGACCAAACGTCCTTCCCATCTTTATCTAGATTGTTTTATAACACTTACCACATTAGGCTCACAAAGGAGATTACACACACACACATATATATATATATATATATATATATATATATATATATATATATATATATATATATATACATCTTCATTTTTCCTTCGCCTCCATCTTCCATCAAAAAAGACCGGCTCAGATATTTTTTGGTGAAACCTGCGTTCGAAGACAAGGAAATTTCGGTATGTATCATGTACACTTTTGCCATTGTCCATGTTTCCACTCCATATGTAAGCACTGGACGGACCAGGGCTTTGTAGAGGATGATTTTTGTTTTCCTAGTTATAATATTCAATTCGTACTGTAAAATGTAAGTTTTGGACCTCCAATTTCGGTTCTGATTTTTCTCTCCATTGAACCGAAGCTCCAGAGATACGAGTTGCCCTTTGAATATCCCTATTCTGTCAATAGGCCCAGTTGATGCGCCTAGCTACAAACCGCGTACCAGAGCGTAGACCAGCAGCCAAATTGTAATTAGTACGTGGCCGGGAACTTCAAAGAAAGGTCATGGCTACACTAGGTCCCAACCTGTACACTAACTGATAGCAATGGAACTGTTTCCACTGACTGACAACCGCTTGTCAAACAGTCCATCGCCATGTTCTTGCCTGGAATTCACCCTCTCCACCAAATTCTATTATTAAATTAAATAAATAATTTAATATCTTAGCAAATGTAAATATGCCAATTATTTATTTATCATGAAAAGAGTTAACAGCTATAATATACAATATTTCATCAGAAAATTACTTCCACTGCTGTTTATGTTTCATTATGGTTAAAATAAGTTTCTAAACGTACAATTAATCTTTTAAAAAAAGAACCAACCAACTCAACCACCAGGTTTTCTAACAAATTAAAGGTAACCACTATATAGATAGTGGGTGATCCCAGGACCGTTTGAAGATCCCACAGGGTTCTCTTTCATGACTATTGACTGATTGAATGATTTATTTAACACAGCTGGATTTGAACCCGAAATATTTAACACACATTTCTACGCTCTGATTCCTAAAATATATAAAGTTATTGTATAATCCATGATCCGTTTTTGGTTTAAATACCAAAATCATTATAGAGATTCACAACAAAATAATTAGTGTTTTTGAACCAATAGAAACAATAACTTTTAAAAATGTAAATAATTTTACCAATGAAAAAACAAAAAAATATAAAAAACAAAATTGATATTGTTTTAATAAGGCCAAAGAAAATTCTATAATTCTAGATTTTTTTTTTTAGTAAGGTAATATGGTATTTCACGAGCCTTTAATTCTGCGATTATTTTTTTATTTGACTGTCTATACTCTAAGTGCATATACTGTGACCAGGTTGCGGGGTTTTCCGGTCCAAGGTCCAAATTGATTTAAAAAAAACTATTGTCCAAAGAAAAATGTTGTATTCTTATATTATACATCAACGGTAACATAATGCCAACTCCAAAACATAACCATAATATATATTGTAACATCAACGTAACACCACCAACGCTGAGCCGCAAAGATACGATAAGGTAAAAACAGTTAAATTTGGCAATTACTTGGCCATATAACCCACTTATACACATCCGTATGGAATGACGGTCCTCAGTTAAGTGAGGTCAGATGACGGACGAATTTAGCAAACAAAAGAATACTCGTTACACACTCCCCTCCAGCGATTAAGTCCGTCGGGTTGGATAAAATAATTTAAGTTTTGAGGGATGCCATAAGCCTATTATCTTTCCATCTTCATCTCTCAGTTTACAGGATCCACCACCCGTAACGGAAACAACCGTAAAAGGGCCTTCATATTTGGGGTTCAGTTTAGCAGCGAGTTTATCAGCTGCCGACGATAGCTGAAACCTCATCTTTAAGACTTGGTCCCCCGGTTGGAAACGATCTTTTCGGCGTCTCAAGTTATAACGACTGCTCTGATTTAGACTTGCCTTCAGAGAGTTTTCCTCGGCTATATGATGAACTTCAGGCAGTCTGCCCACTTTAGCGGCCCAAGTAGCATGTTCGTCTGTGCCAGCCACTAGGATATCATCGTCGTTAGCTTGATGTAGAGGCCTCAGTTCTCTACCAAAATTTAAGAAGGCAGGACTGAACTTGGTCGAATCTTGAACGGCGGAATTTAAGGCAAACTGGATCTCTCCTAGTTTTTCGTCCCAGCGTTGGTGTTTCTTCCCCAGGTACGCTACGATAAGTTGCTTGATATTCCGATTCGCTCGTTCTGTCGGATTTGCCTGTGAATGGTGAAGAGGAGTAGTTTCTCTCTTGATTCCAAACTCCTTAGCCACTTCAGTTACAAGATTACTGACGAAGTTCTTCGCATTGTCGGAAATTACTTTATGCGGTGCGCCATATCTGTATATTATGCGGGATTTCAATTTATTTACAATAACCGAAGAGGTAGCTTTTCTGATGGGACATAATTCCACCCATCTACTAAATAAATCTACAAACACTAGTAGATATACATTGCCTCTAGAACTCCTAGGATAAGGACCCATAATGTCAACTGACACCATTTCCCACGGCTGCTTGTTATAGCGAGGGAACATTAACCCACGAGGTGGCGTGTTATTGGGTTTGACCTTCTGGCATAACTCACACTGCCTCACATACTGACTAATATCTCGGTACAATCCAGGCCAATAATATAGTCTACTAACCCTCGAAACAGTTTTATCTATCCCTAGGTGGCCTGACTGCGGTAGATCATGATTTTCATATATTACTGCTCCCCTTAAATGTCTAGGAACGACAACTTTCCATTCCTCACTGGGGTCTTCTAGCTCTCCCTTCAAAGGATTCTTTCGATGGTATAATAGCTGTCCATCTTTTATCGACCATCCAGGGTGGAGTTCTGGGGACTTCTGGACTCGATAAAATTTCTGATTATACCATTCGTCGGTCGCTATGAAAGTTCCTGAAGTCGAAACAGAATCGGTAGTAGAATTAGGATCGGAACTGGTAGACAATACTGTGATTGCAGCAATTCGTGATAGGGCATCGGCCACTGTGTTGAGTTTCCCCTTTCGATATTCCACCTTGTAGTTGTAAGGCTGCAAGCGAAGAGCCCATCTAGCCAAACGACCTGAAGGGTTTTTCAAGTTCAGTAACCACTTCAGACTGGCGTGGTCAGTTATTACAGTGAATGGATAACCTTCCAAGTAATGCCTATTTTTCTCGATACCAAACAGAACTGCGAGGCATTCCTTTTCGGTTACGGTATAATTCCTTTCAGCTGAACTTAAGGTACGAGAACAAAAAGCGATGACGCTTTCTTCGCCGTCTTGTATTTGAGTCAAGACCGCTCCAAGACCTGTATCACTGGCGTCCGTCTGTAATTGAAAAGGCTGTTTAAAGTCTGGCCTAGCTAATATTGGTGCTTCAGTCAGTGCTGACTTGAGAGCATTGAAAGAAGCGTCCTGCTCTTCTGACCAGATCCATTTAGCGTTACGCTTAAGCAAAGCTGTTAGCGGAGAGACAACTGTGGAGAAGTCTTTAATAAAACGGCGATACCATCCTGCCATTCCAAGGAATCTTCTGAGCTGCCCAGCGTTGGTGGGAGGAGGAATCGAAGTAACGGAACCAACCTTATCTGGATCTACACTCAAGCCATCACTATTAACCAGATAGCCCAAGTACCTAACTTCATTACAGCCAAATTCACATTTTTCCGGGTTGATACGCAAACCTGAGGCTTTAAGTCGACTGAACACTTCCATTAGCATATCCAAATGCAGTTTGAAAGTTGGTGTGCAAACCAAAATATCATCAAGGAAAACTACCACGTAAGGGTAAAGTTCGGGTCCAAATATTGCATCGGCTAACCTCTGAAAGGTAGCAGGTGAATTCGTCAGCCCAAAGGGCATAACTTTAAACCTGAATAGTCCTCTGCCAGGAACTGTAAACGCAGTAATGTCTTTACTAGTTTCGTCGGCAAGGGGCACCTGCAAAAATGCTTGCTTGAGGTCAAACTTGGAGAGATATCTAGCCTGTCGAAGTCCGTCCAAGAGAGATGTCATATTAGGCATAGGATAGCAATCTTTACAAGTGACTTCATTAACCTTACGAAAGTCTATACAAAAACGATAACCTGATCCCTTACGAACCATGACTACCGGGGAAGACCATGGAGATTGGCAAGGTTCCACTAAGTCTTCATCCAACATTCGATCTAACTCCTGGTGCATTGCCTCAAGTACTTTGGGTGAGTAATGGTAGGAGCGCTGCTTGATAGGTTGGGCATCCTGAACATCTACCTTATGGCTAATGCGCGCCGTTAATCCTGGAGAATCTTGGAGAATTCGCAAACCTTCACTGACTATTCTATCCAGATCCACCCTTTCTGAGGGATCAAGTGAACTAATGCCGCATAATTTTGATGTTTCCACTTCTACTAATTGAACATCTTGACGAAACGAGAACTTATGGTCGGGGTCATCTTGAAACCACCATGTCGCTTCACGATGATTAGTACTCATATTTGTGTTAACGATAAAATCTAACCCTAAAAGAAACATAAATGGAAGCTTGGTTAAAACGTAAAGCTTCGTGTCATATGACCGGTACCCAACGGTAATTGAAATGGAGAATCTTTCATCAACAATACCAGAGCTTCCATTAGCGACACAAATATTAAATTCGGGAATTTTCTCAACTTCATATCCCAATTTAAGGAGAATCTCAACCCCTTCTGGTCCAACAAATGAGGTAGTGGAACCAGGATCAAACAGGGCCAAGTAGGACAGGCCCCCTTTGTCAGGTTTCCCTATTCGGAAATCAATATAGTGCTGTTTAGGAAACGGTAAAATATAACAAGATACGGTAGAACTTTCGGGAGAATTCGATACGACACAAGGAGAAACGATATCAGATTTAGCGGTACAAAAAGGTAAACGATAAGGCACGGTAATAGGTAAATCGGTACTTGGTGGGTCAGCTGAAACCATGGGAATAGGAATGACCCTCACTTCCGATTCCCTTGCACATTTCCCGGAATACATTTAGGACATGCGTGAATGGAAACTCCTGGGTTACCACAACGGTAACAGAACAACTTTCGTGGTAGCGGACATCTCGAATATACGTGCGATCCACCACAATTCCAGCAAATTAATTTCTTAGCTGGTAGAGCCGGTTTTGAGCCTTTTAGACACGTTTTCTCGTAGAGAATCGATTCGGTACTATTTCTTGATTGTACATCAGTCGGAGAGAATACCTGTTTCTTAGAGCCAACTGCCTGAATTTCGAACTGGTCGAATTGAGGATCGTGATTCGTTGTGTTAGCAGCAACATCGGTTTGTTTTTCCAATGGCGAAACAGTAAAAATTCCCGGAGATATTTGTTCTTTTCCGGAATTGGATTTGTTATATCGTTTAGTGGAATTCGCAGAGCGGGATTTTTCTATAATAGGCCTTCTTGAGCCATCATCTCATATACTCTAGTTCGTTCGGTGACGAAATTAATCAAATCCTTATAAGAGGGAATATCTGCTGATTTTATTCGTTCTTCGAATGCTTTTCTAGTCCCTGGGTCTAAATTATTAAGAGCTAAATGAAGTTTAATGAAATCCCCCATGTCTTCAATGCCTAAAGCCGATAACGCAGAAAAATTATTCTCATGCTCAGATAAAAATCTCTGCAAATTAGACGCTGAAGAATTGTTTAAAGGGGTAAAATCCATCACCTTCTTGATATAATATCTGGCTAGTCGCCTTTTATTTTGATAGCGAGAGACCAATGCGTCGTAAGCGAGCGGATAATTAGCTTCGCCTAATGCGAAGCCCGAGATAAGCGACAGAGCTTCATCGCGTAAGCTACTTCGTAGATAGTAAAATTTCCTAATGGTCGATAGAGATTCTTCCCTATGAACCATAGAATCAAATAGGGAATAGAATCCATTCCAGTCCTCTAATTTCCCTGTGAATATCGGTAAGTCAATTTTCGGTAGCTCCTGAGGAATAGAATGAGAATGGACAACCACAGGTTTATTCTCAGGAGGGCAGGTAGATTGCACCACTTTGTTATAATTCGCTTTAGTAATATCAACTAAATCGTTAAATGAATTTTGTACTTCTGTTGTCTCGAGTTTTTCACTTTTGTTCTTTATACTTGCATTAAATATCCGAATTTTTGATTGAATTTCTTCAAATCGGATTTCATTTTTGAGTAAGCGGTCATAAGCGGGTTTAAAAGCGGATGCTGAATCGGTACTCAAAGATTTGGATTTTGTGAAAATGGATTGAACTGCGGCAAAAATATCCTCCCTCTCTGACACTAGAACGACTGGATCACCCATTGTGACAATAAATCAAGACGTTACCCAAAGTTACAAAAAAAAAATGCCAAAGAAAGTAAATGTTGAAAAAAAATACCAACAGAACCTTTAAAGGTCGTAAAATACTGAAAATTAAATTAATAAAATTATATTAAAACTAACAAATTAAATTAAATCGGTAAGCGTCCTTTACAAACTTAATATATAATTTTTCATATGTCAGCCATAGATAAACAAATATTTTCCCTTTAAAAGGAAACACAAGATAATGCTAAATAGAAACAAACAACAGCTGTTGTCTCTAGGTGAACTTAATGCTTACTTGCTAATCTAACATATGTTCAATTCAACTATTTAAACTTACGGTAAAAATACAAAATAAAATCATATATTAGTAGATTTTAATTTTCAAAACATGTGTTAAACAAAACTAAGTCGTTCTACGACCTTAAGTAAAAATTCTTAATTTTTTTTTTGTTGTTGATACAAAATTATAAATTAAAAATAATTATCTTTACATTTCCAAAATTGCGTATAAGACAAACCTTTTGCTTCCGTCAACAGAAATTTAGTACCTTCGATTAATACGAAAATTATATTTAAACATAAAAAAAATATTAAAGTATTGTTTGGAAAAATTATCCTGTTACTATTATGATAAAACTATTATCAGTTAACTTCACTATTTCAAAAAAATGTTAATATAATAATTAAATCTTCAACTAATAACTTATCTGTAGATTTTTCTTTTGCAGTCCCTGTATTCGAGCGCCATAATATTTTGTGACCAGGTTGCGGGGTTTTCCGGTCCAAGGTCCAAATTGATTTAAAAAAAACTATTGTCCAAAGAAAAATGTTGTATTCTTATATTATACATCAACGGTAACATAATGCCAACTCCAAAACATAACCATAATATATATTGTAACATCAACGTAACACCACCAACGCTGAGCCGCAAAGATACGATAAGGTAAAAACAGTTAAATTTGGCAATTACTTGGCCATATAACCCACTTATACACATCCGTATGGAATGACGGTCCTCAGTTAAGTGAGGTCAGATTGGTAGAGACACCTGACGGACGAATTTAGCAAACAAAAGAATACTCGTTACAATACATAGTTTCAAAAAATTTAACATGTTTCACGTTATTCGAAGACACTTCTTTACACACCTCAAAGGAAATTTCGATTTCAGTTATTCGAAGCTAAATCTTCGAATAATAATCAAGAACCTTTTTTTTAACTGTAACTGTTGTAATCTGTCGGTTATATATATATATATATATATATATAGCATAGTCGTAAAAACACCAAAAAGTCTTGAATGAAATGCAATATAAAAAATATTAAAATTCGCTAATAAAAGAACCGTTTTAAATCAGTTAATATTTTTTCAAGGAAACCAGGTCTTATCTGTGACTGCTTTTGAAGCGATCAATGTCACGATCGATTTTTTCTTGCTTCATAAAAAAAATAATATTAATTACTTTCTGTTTATTTGAGCTTTACTTACTTATGTACTGAAACATGAAAGTTAACATTTTAACAGAGTACCAATCTAGGATAATAGTATCCTGATTAACAATATATTCTAGTCATAATGAGAAGGCATGAATTGTTCCCATGGGCAGAGTGTATTCGAATCGGCTTGAGAATTCTTAAGTAGCTTTTCAATAGGCACTGCCTAACCTTATGATTTGCATTTAAAAATTGGTAGCCAACTGATTCATTTCTGTTATTCCAATTTACGCGGAAATAAAATATTAATAAAGCCCAAGCAATGTAAATAAACAAATAAGAATTCCATGAGTGTCTATATGAGTAATATATATTTAGGTAATTAAACATTCAAGAAATATATTAAATAGAATTTCCATTCTGTATAAAAAAAAACGCATGGTATAGTTTATTGAAAATTAAAAACTGAATTAACTTGTTTCTTAATGTGGGTTACTCAAACATTATTAAAAAAACTATTAGACATTACTTCATCTATCATTTGGAAAAAAAGTAGATGAAATGATTTACTATTTTTCAACCTTTCCCAAAGCCTTAGATATATTGGTAGTTCTATTTTATATATTGACGTTTTGGAAAGGGCGAAAAACTTATTT
Organism: Arma custos; assembly: GCA_037127475.1. Lineage (NCBI taxonomy): Eukaryota > Metazoa > Arthropoda > Insecta > Hemiptera > Pentatomidae > Arma > Arma custos. Next base: position 67,362,576 of record CM073762.1, read on the forward strand.
TAAAATAGGTTTATGGACCATACTTTTATATATTATATTCCCTATATTATTTTAATATAATTAATCAAACTGGAAAAATTGCTGCAACATGAACAATCATAAACATTACACAAGATTGTTCTAGCGGTACCAGTTATTTTATGGAATATAATGATCGCCTTGCTCTGATGAACCTGTCAGCTCCAGTACCGTAGACTATTATAGCTAGCAACAGTTGAAAGCCGATCTCGAAGCATCAACATAAATAGAAATGTTGACTTCTGCATCATTAGTCAGGTATTCCTATGTGAAGGAAACGAAATATAGAACAGTCCAGTATAAACTAAAAGAAGATTTTCCTTAAAGGTTAAATTCTTCACAACTCTAGACTAAACGTTAAACAGGCCTAAAGTTTGATTAAAAAAGGATCAGGGTAGCTTCAGTAATATAAAAATAATGGTAATGATAATAAAAATCTGAAAAAAAATACTTAACTTAGTAATGAGGGGCGACCTGTGGCGTATTGATTACCATAACAACCTAAGCGTTTTAAACTAGGCCTCAAAAGAAGGAATCATAAAACACCCATCCGACCCGTAGTTGCATGTGGCTCAGAAATTTGGAGTAGAGCAAGTTTTCCTGGCATTTGAAATGCTTTATCGAATATCCTATACAAGGCAGCTGATGATGAAGGAATAATGACTAGTTAATTGCCGTTAGATGTCTTTGACCTTGAAGTAGATGTATCCTCCTAAGATACCAACACTTCCAGAATCAGGTAGAAAGTGAGAAACTAGGCATGATGAGAATGCCTGAGGAAGGACTGGAGACTTCATGACTGTTGATGAAAAAGGAATTTTGATGTCATAGATCGAAAGGGAGAAGCAGACAATAGAAATAACTGTCGTGCATGGCGTGTCATGTGCTATGTCAGCATATACGGGATATACCATTATATATTCTAATGGCGTTCTCACGGTTCAATAAATATACGATTCAGATTAGATTTTGATTTAGTTCACGCAGAAAGCTAACAGTCACACAGTCCAATAATTATTGCTATCGCATTTTAAATTTTCTTCAGTTTAACAGGAGCTCTATAAATCAAATACCCATTTTAACGAACCGCGAAAAAACTATCCGAGTTGGTAAACGTGCCTGTATAAAATTATTAGTTTGGCATATAATTTGACAATCTTCTTTCGCAACACGCTTTTGTGCCTCTCAGACAGGAGATCGTTTAGCCATGATTGTCATTCATCTCTGGTTTAGTCAGGTTTCGAACTTCCCTGATTTTTATACCTTTCCTGTTAATTAAATGGTTTTATTATTATTATAAAACGATATATAAACGATAACATCAAAATGGTTTGACATCAAAAACCTCTCTTAATTTTTGTAATTATTCCGCAGGGTCTCGCTTCGAGATGAGTCACAACAAAACTTATAACTCAACTCCTAACGACAACCTACGGAACAGATACCGTGATTTTAATCCAATTTTATATTCATTATTCCTGTTAGTAAAGATAAATTGTATAAAATAAATTAGTATATGAAATTAGCGGTACATTATAATTAATTATATGATACCTTATATCACAGGATGGATTGGGGAAGTCCCTACATCCGATACGCGGATCCAATCATTACTTCTCAAGGCTGCAATGGTGCAATCCGGACTGATTGCTTGTTAATTCTTAAGAAATATATATCTGTATTATAGTGTATAATTATAAAAATTTATGTAAGGTATCATTTATTTAACTTCTATATGTTTACATATAACTTCAATAACTTCACGCCTATTTGCCGGGGCACCTTCTGCATTGTATTTCCAAAATTAAAACTCCCCAAAATTATATTGTTGAAGTATGTTGTTTATGCGATTTTTCCTTCTTAGCCCTGAATATGGCTTATACTGTTGGCCGAAACGTCGGCAGTTATAATAAATATGTTTATCTTATTTAGTGTTTTTTTTTACTGCACCCTCAGACTATCATTAGTCTCAATTACCTCCTTCATTAGATCTTCCAGTCAACAATTTTCTTCTCTATATTGTTTATAAATAAGATAATACTTACCACTATAATTGACTAAGACTTACCAATGTTTATTTCTTAAAACAAGAGTGATAAAAGTAGAACATCATTTAAAATTTTACTTGTAATATATGTATAACTTCTTTTAAACAATAACAAAATTACACAAACTTGTATAAGGCTTCATTTGCACGTTCATGTTTCTTTTGAACTTTAAATTTGCTGTAATAGTCCTATGGGTCATAATACATCCTAGCTAATCCTTTTTTTTTGGAAGGGAATGAAAAAAAATTAACCACTACAGTCCATGAAGGGTTTTGGGTCCAATACATAATAGAGACTGTACTGTTCCTAGGGGTGCTGGATGGCAATTTTTTCGAGATCACACCTAACCTCCAGGTTTCCCTCCTATTAAGGGTACTCACTTTATAGAGCCTGGATGAGTTTCAGGAGAGCCTACCCGTGTCTGTTAACAGATTAAATGATTAATTTGCTACAGCAGGATTTGAATCCGGTAACGTCTACCGAAATATAAGAATATCTACTTCGTCGTAATAGGATCTAGGGCCCTCCTGGGGCTCACCCATCCTCTATAAAATGTCTATAAAATAGGGTACCCCAAATAAGGGGGAGAAGATCTGGTTTAGCGTGAACTAGGACAATCACCTCCTTGCAGAACCGATGTCCACGAAACAGTACAGTCTCTACCATGTACTGAACCCCAGACACGTTCACGGGTGGTAGTGGTACAGGTTTTTTCTATTTAGTCGAGGTTTTTTTCTTTTTTACCTACAAAAAAGAAAACATCTGGCACTACTACCCTTGAAGGGTCTTAGGTTCACTACACGATACAGACTGAAGTGCTTCTATGGTTGTGAAGAGAAGTGATTTTTCGGTGATCACACTCAACCCCAAGGTTACCCACTTTATAGTGACTAGGTGAGCCTCTATAAAGGAGTCTGTAATCTGGTTCCACAGGATCCGTCCTCGGCTGTTGATAGATTAAATACATTATTTTGCCACTGACGGATTTTGACCCCTGGGCCTTCGGAATGGCAACTCACCATTATACCACTGATAAAGAAGATATCGGTATATCCGTTTCTAATCCTGGAGGAAGGAAATTTCTTGAAAATTTAAACCCAAACCTGACATGACTATTATGCAAACCATTCCTAATTGCATGGATGGTAATCAATTTTCAGGAATGGTAATCAAATCCCAAATTAAGAACACTTGTGAATCAAGCGGACTATGAGAGAATCTTGAGCTGGTGGATGAGGTTAAGGAGAAGAATGGCCTGTGTATTGTTGCTAAAAGTGGAAGTTGTGGAGTGGTAGCACAACTTGGGGCCAAATTGTTCCTTAACTAATTAAGGGAAGTTGGAGCATCAATAGGCCGGGGACGGTGCCTACTCAGGATCAATTATTAATGAAATAATATCATAAGCCCTCGCCCCCACCGGTCCACATCCTCGACCCCAATACTCCAACTCTTTGCTCAACTTTGCAAAACCTCTGAAAATTGGGCTTTAGAAAACAAAGAGTTATTTAATTGAAAATCTTGAAAACTGCCTGCCTAATTGATGAAGTGGGAAACGGTTTATAAATTTACCATAAGTGCTGTGATTACTTCGAAGAGTGTACAATGGTCAGGAGTTGGACTTATTTTGTGTATTTTTTTTTACTTCGTCTCCTGATCATTTTACTCTCTTCTAAGAACTATCCAGCCAACCATTTCCACATTGACTGCAATCACTTGATTTGGAACTGTGATGAATATCAAGGAATGAATAACTATTTACTAAAACTAATACAATTAAAACAGTCCTAATATATAAAACAGTTAGTGAGGAGATGGGCGATAAACCAAAGTTTTGAGTAGTAAAACTCAAATGTATAAGTGAAGGGTGCTAGTCAGCTCTGTGTGGACACTACCAATTTGCATCGCTGAAAGTCCCAGGTCAAATCAAGCTGTAGCAAACTAATTTAATCTGTTATCGTGCCATGGATGGACCACCTGGGGCTGATGAAGCCTCTCTAACGTGGGTACCATTAATTGGAGAAAAACCTGGCAGTATGTGATTTCGAACAAATCGCATCTCCCTGTACAACTGTATTCCAAGAGACAGAGCATTCTATACAATGTACTGAGCCTAAGACTCTTCATGAGTTGTAGTAGTACATGTTATTTTTTTCAATTTCGAAAAAAAAAAAATTAAATATGAGGTGAAAAAAGTTAAAAATAATCCTCCACTAAATAGATACTTTTATAATATTTTTATTTTGAAGAGAAAAGATTTGAACCCGGTTCGCCAACGTCTCTAGCGCGCTGCTCTAACCAACTGAGCTAAAATGGCCCGTAACACGGTCAGACAAATCCATTCTCTTCACCTATCCAGTTTCACCATGTTCTCGCAATTTTTGCGATGTATACAAGGGGAAGAATATTCATTGAACATTACTTTAATTATGATCTCGTTGGCTCACCTCTATTTTATATTATAATTTATTTTATATTATATATTAAAAAAAGATATTTTTATATTTTAGTTGATCAGCGTATAGAGTTCCGAATTTCTTTGCTGAAGGTCCCGAGAACATATCCAGCTGTAGGAAATAAATTATTTATTCAGTATCTGTTGACAGTCACGGATAAATCTTCTTGGGGGTCACCCAGCCTGTATTAAAAAATACCCTCATTGAAGAAAAAGCCAGGTGGTTCCAGGTTAGGAATAGTAAATTCTCTACAAAATACTGACCCAAAGACTCTCCATTTGTTGTAGTGGTACATTTTTTTTTAAATATTTGAAACAACAATATTTGAAACATCTAATATATATCTAAATATGACGTAATAATAGATAAAAAAACTCGACTAAGTTGATACTTTTATATACTACAACTCAATTCGTGATATATACGGAACATATAGATTGGCATATCTACATAAGCATGTTGGTGGGTTGTTACTGAAGTTGACGTAGATGCATTCTGAGCCTTTGTAGTATGCATAGTCACCTGCCCTACACATCCATCCTTTCAAGTACAACTCCATCCCATGTCTCAGTGTATGTTACCGAATGCTCCTTTCATCTGTGTAAATATACTGGGATGGAATCAAAGTTTTTATTCATATATCTTTAGTTTGAGGATGAATGGTACTTGATTACAAAAGTGCATAAATATTCCCGGGTTTCAACTACTATAAGTAACTAAGTAAGTACATTTGTGACTTTAGAATGAATTGAGTTGTAAGACAAACGTTGGTTATAACAATTTTATTTTATACTAGCTTGGCCACATGAAGGTTCGTGGCAGATCATTTTAAATAAATAATTTAATTTTTTTTAACTATAAGTTACATGTACATCCGAAATTTCAGATGTCTAACTTCAAAACTGACGGATTCCATGCAATCTTTGAACCCCTATTATATTAAGGGGGAAGGAAACCCTTGGGGGTGGAATTTTCTAAATTTCTTTCTTAGTGCTCATTTACACACCCTCCAAGTTTGAGGTCTCTACGATCAGTAGTTTAGGCTGTGCGTTGATCCCTCAGTCATTTAGGACAAAGCATTTTATAAGTAAAGATTACACAGACTATCACACACACACACACACACACACACACACACACACACACACACACACACACACACACACACACACACACACACACACACACACACACACACACACACACACACACACACACACACACACACACACACACACACACACACACACTTAAAGTATACAATAGTCAAGTAAAATGGACAAATACTATTTTAAATGTTTTGTTAAATTAATAGTTTTATCTAAAATTCTTATGTTAACGAAAATATAAAAAGAGAACCCTACTAGCTACGAATATGTACTTCTGGAGAAGGGCAGCCGGAATATCTAGGCGAGATAGGATACCCAATTCAGTAGTCCGATAGATTAGAATGGTTTAGACTCAAACTCAGAATGGAAAATAATAGAATAACAAAACTGACCATGTACTTGTGCCCTGGAGGAGGAAGAAGAGGCCGACCAAGAATTTCATGGACGAACCAAGTTCAGGAAGACATGGCAAGATACGGTCTCAATGAAGAAGATGCTCTTGGCAGGAAGACCTGGAAAAAATACTATCCTAAATTTAGGTTGGAGTAAACCTCAAATTTGGGAAAAATCTGAATAAAAAATGCCTTCCAAAAATTAAATGTAAATTTCAACGAAAAAAAAAAATAAAACTAATTAATTAATTTAAAATAAGACACCCAATACACAGATTAACCCGTAAAAAAAACTATAAGACTACAAACAGTGAAAGCGTTTGGGGTTCAGTAAATGGTAGAGACGGTACTATTTCATAGACTGCTGTAGTGCAGGGAGGTGATTTGAAATCCTAGATCACGTTCAATTCCCACATCCCTCCTTGTTTTGGGTACCCACTTTAAAGAGGCTGGGTGAGCCCCAGAAGGGTCTTGGATTTCATACGATCCATATCTGGCCGCTAACAGATTAAATATAAGTCTTGCCAGCAGCGGGATTTGAACCAGGATTTTCGGCATGTCACTCGACTCCTTAAAAAAAAAGAAAACAGTAATATTAAACACTCTTTTCGTGTGTTTTATTTTATTCCCATTTCTAGTCCGCTACGAATATCAAGGAACTGAACTATCATATTTTCTTTTGTGAGGGTTAATAAAATATATTACCCCTCAAAATTGCCAAGAGAAAGGAAAAGCTCTTCTCCAACTGGTAGAAGTTGTTTTGACAAGGAAAATTACCTCCACAGGAAGATAATGAAGGAAAAATAGAGGTTGAAGACTCCTCGGTGATAGACCTGCGGGTTCAAGGATAGTTAGAAAGTATCTAGAGGAAGAATAGTTGACGCTAAAACGATCGAAATGTCTCGTAACAAGTCTACTGGTTCTCATAGCTAAGAAGTATCCGAGGAATACATTAAGTGAAGACATTGAGATCGGGAGCCGCTTTATCTGAATCCTAATCACTCGAGCTTCACCAAACAATGCCTGTACAACAAAAGACCCGCGAAGTAGAACAATAGCCCCATTCTTCTACAAATATCAGATTGTGTTAGAGTCAAGGGCGTACAAAGTGATATACCAATCATCTTCTCTCAATTACCAATTTAAATAACTTGTATTTGTTTTTTAATTGCCTACATATAAAATATCAAGTTCGAGAGTGTCGATGAGAGGAATCTTCTTATGGGTAAAATATGAGAGTATGTAATAGCCATTTTATTACGCTTTAATTAGTTTCACCTGTAATTACGTATGTAATAGAATCTTAGAACTCGATTTTCGGCCACTTCAAAACATCTCGATTTAATTAGATGTTTTGGGAGAGTGCAATGATTCGATTTAATTAATCATTGAACACTTCTCAAGGACCGATGGCAATAAATAAATAGAAGATTGTCCCGTTATCTTGACCAGGGTCTTCAGAATTAGAGATTTTTCCGGATATATGAAAACATGGTACTGTTTGTGCCAAGTACCAAGGCATGCGAGACCTAATCCTTAAGTTAAGCATACGACTACAGGCAAAATCAATTGGGGAGTTTCGTATATTTTGCATTCAAAATAGAACTAAAAAGTAGAATATTACTTAAAAACAAAATAAAGAATGCGCGTTTTTAGCATGCTCAACAAAAAATTTAAAAAATTACCATTCAAAAGAATTAAAAACCAATTAAACTAAAAAATAGAATATCATTTTCAATAATTTTAAAGTGAGAATTGAGTGATGAACAAAAATCTGCAGTCGCATGTTTGAAAGTGTGCTTTAAGAACCCTAAAATGAATAATTAATGTTTGAGTATCAGTCAAATTTTATGGTTTCATATTAGACAAACTCATATTTCATATTAGATGGGAGTTCAAAAAATGCTAAATTGTTTATCATAGACCATTTTCTATTAAGTGTTTGTTTTTAGTTATTTTTGAAGTGATATTTTTTTAATTTTTTTTTTTATTGTTTCTATCAAAGCACCAGTAATTTTTTATTCTTTAATCTGTTATTTATGTTTTGAAAACCAGAATGTGTTAGTAAATTTAATTTAATTTTTATTTTTATTTTGAAATGATATGTGCATAAATTGTTAAAATCATAATCTTGTAATTTATAGCCAATCTGGGCTCTATTTGAATGGGGGAGCCCCCAAAGACGCCCCAAATAAAATTTCTATCGATCTATTAGACCTATTAGACAAACTCTAATAATTCAAAAATCAAAGTTCTCATAAATCAGAACACAGTCTGACTGATTTCTAAACATGTTTCTTAAAAATATATATATATATATATATATATATATATATATATATATATATATATATATATTTCATCAAAAAACAAATGTCTATATCCTTAAAAAAGAGCTCTACACAAAAAGCCATATGGGGATTCGTTTCTTTAAATGATCTTAATTGACCTATCATGAAAAATATCTTACGTTTAAATTCTTATTAACCAACATTGCATGAGTAATTAACGTAAACTATTCCTGTTTTATTTATTCTATTCAAAGTTGTTCATGCGTAAACAATAAGATAATAATTGTACGAAACTTTGAAACTTTCCAAGAGTCCAAGATAATGTAAAACCGTTTTGTCATAATCACGAGTAGATTACAGCGTACTCGATTAAAGTGCCACAGGATTCCTGGATATAACAGACTTCCAACTCCTCTATCATTTCCCTTGTGTTAAATCTTAGTAACATAAAGATATGAAAGGAATGGCCATGTATCAACTTAGCATATGCTATCAACAGAACTTTCAGTGCCAGTCTAAAAACCTATTAGATATGATTGTACGTCTTCTGTACTTTATAAGGATACTTATAAATAAATAGAGGAGTTGGGTACATTATTACACGCATTATGTAGTAAGGCACTGTGATACTGATCTAGTTCGTTCTAATTTAATATTTATTTAGTCTGTTATCAGCCATGGTTTGTTTTATGGGGTTAGAGAACAAGGGTTGATCTCGGCCAAATCTCCTGCCTCCACAAGCGTTGGTCCAAACAGTACAGTTCGAATTAGAAGCAGTAACCCGTGGTACTGAGCCCAAGTTTTTTTTTCCCAGGTTAGGTTTTTTTTCTATTACTTATTAATATAAGTATAAAATTGATTACTTAATGATTATGATTATTTTAAATTTTATATTTTTCAAATTTGAGTATTATATTAATTTTCTCATACATTGTTGACAAATTGAAGAAGATAAGTACACATATTTTTTCTCTATAATTTTCTAGTTTGACGATTTAGAAAAAAGAGGGTTTATTAGCCTCAGATGTTTAATTTAAGTCAATCTCTTTGAAAGAAATACTTCTTTAAGTTTTTAAATGTAAGATAATATAATCAATATTTTTTAATTTATTTACAATATTTTATTAAATATTTATTAAACAGATTTATTTTAATAAAATTAATAAGTTTTTTATACTTTTAATTGATCCTCTTCCTCCAAAATAATATTTTTTTTTTTAATTTCCAGTTACGAAATACACTTTTCAAAAAGTCGGTTACTGTATAACCGAGGTAAATATCCACCACTAGTCGGATGAAATGTAAGCATAACTCTATTCACGGAATCATTTTGTCTATACCTTTGTTTAAATTTACGAGAGATTTTTGTTTTTGCTTGATTCTATGAACTATTTATTTATATCCAGTTCAAGTAATTTAGCTTTTGTATTACTATGAGGGTCTTATCCCATGTGGCATAGATTTCTCCAATAGAAATTCATAAAATACAATTCAAAAAGTATTTACACCGTTTCAGGCTACTGCAACACTTACTAGACAAACTGCTCTAGGCTTACAATTAATGCCAAAAGAATCAAATACATGACAATTATAAGACCCATCTCGACAAACGGAGTAGTGCTTTGTGACTCCACACAGCCATTGAATTCTTCTCGAATCCAATCCTTGCAATCCAAAATGCATACTTTCTTACGAATTAATTATACATCATTACATCGATGTCCCATTTGTAGTTGATATGGCCTGAACCCGATACCAGTCATGACATATTTTATTCCAACTCAAACCGACTAGTTTCAAACCTAGCTATTTCTTCAATTACCGATAATCCTCCGGGAAGTCTGAAAAGAAGATGGCCTCGTTACCTTCTAAGTTGAATTTTTTATTTGAGTATTACTTCTGGGTAGTTTCTCTACTTGCCTTTGTCCGTGCCATAATGTATCATTCCTGCCATTATATTTACTTGCTGTATTATTATTATTATTATATGGTTGTAAATTTCAATATTTTTTTAAGTATTGAGAACAATGTTAAATTTAATATCAATTAATTATTTGAGAAAAATCTTGAGTCTGATGTTAACCTAGTCATACTGTTTGACCTAATATGATATGAATCTTTCAATCTGTTTGTTGTTGAAAAGTATCACCAATCTTAGTCACTTCATATTTGGCATAGGGTTCTTAACAGAGAGCTTACCTATTAAAAATACATTGAGAACAATTTAAAAATTAATATTAACAATCATACTCCTTTTTAGAAAAATATTTAACCTAATGTTACGTCTTAATGGTCGAACTAATTCGATTTGTCGAATCTGTATGTTGTTGAAGATTACATCAGTCGGTACTCAATTTCACTGCGTGGCCAAGGAAGACCGTACGTGGCCGATGAGATAAGACCACTCTAAACACCTACTGACCAAAAAAACGACAAGAACGTATATTGAATAAGTATCCTCGTTGAGATCTTCTCTTCGGATCGATTGCCGTCTCGACCTTGCCACTTACGGTATCTGACAGACATAACAAAAGAGTCCTAAAAGACGAGAACAAAAACCTTTTCCGGATATATTTGGAGAACATCACACTGTTCATTATCTAAAGTACTGCCGTGGCATGAAACCTCAGGGTCGCCTCGAAAATCTACATCTCAATGTCAGCGGGTATGAATAAACGTTTTGTATTAAATATAGGAATATATACACCATACTTATATGAGGGACGGTTCCTCTCATTCCTTTAAACTATGTATTAATTAAAAATTTAAATACTACAAATCGTAAATAATCAAAAAATATTATTTAATAATACGTGATGCAAGGCACTAATATACCATTGAGCCAAGATCAAGCGCTCAACCCAGCAGGAAGCCCTCTAGTGTTTTTTAAAGGAAGGAAAAAATCCTTGGTTATGCAGTCCTTCGGAAGGGATGTGAACAGGTCCCGAGTCTATGCGGTATCAAGACCAGATCTAAGATCCGTGTACTAATTAAACTTGGATAGACAAAATTTAGGACTCCCGCTATAGCATCGTTCGACTAGCCCTAGCTGCACAAGGTGACGTTAAATGAACAAGCAAAAGTTGAAACCAGAAATACATAGAATTAAAATTTTGTGCCTCTATTTGTTATTCACGATTAAAAACGCTTCTATAAAATAATCTTTATTTTATTATAAAAGTAAATATGCCAGAATAATTTTTATTATATTACTAATTTGTATAGTTATTTATAATACTGTGTTAATATGTTTACATTGATCTTATTGTAGCAATTTCCAAATCATTATTAAGTTGTTTATGATTGAGACAAGTGATTATGTCTTAAAACGACAGTGATTCAAGTCCTATGTCAAAACTTTAATTAGAAAATTATTTAAAATATTAATTTTTAATGCTATTAAAAAACCCAATAAAAATAAATAAATAACACGATTACATCAAATAGGTATTATCTCATATCAAAAAATTGCCATCTAATACACATTTTCCTTACACTGCATTTAAATAGCAATAATATGTTTTGTTATCTTTACTATTTTTATTATTACTTATGAAATTAATTAAAATTAATTAATTTCAAGCTACTGTAATCAAATTCACATTGAATAAAGCAATATAATAGGATAAATCATTTAAAATTTTATATACAATATTACAGGTCAATCTATTGGGCAATATTTACATTGATGTGAAAAAATTTATACAAACACGGTTTATATTTTATATTAATTATATGCTTAAATGTTATATGTATATGAAATATAAGGGAAATTGTAATTAAACAGAAAAAAAATATTTTTATGTCTATCTTTTTCAATTGCTCATTTAAAACAATTTTATTGAACTTTTTAGAACAAAAAAAAAATAAGCTTTATACGTTGAAACTATCTCGTTATCTAGAAATATTTTTTAGAAACTCGTTATCACCAGTAGTACACAAAGGAAAATATGACACTATTTACAAGAATCTTAAATTATATTTACATTTCTAATAGCGCGAAGGAGCTTGTTTTCAGAGACTACTGTCGTGTATGTTTAATGACTGAATAATTAATATGTTGCATGCATAATATGTCGTTGACAGAATTGAGAAGAAAATAAAAAGCTTTTTATAAATAAATTATACACATAACCGATGAGACAAATCTAGTTTAATTGTTTATTTTCAACATATTTTATAGTTCAGCTTATTTAGGTTGTATTAGATAAAATTTTAAACATTTTTTGTATCTGTAAAACCTTAGATAAATTCCAGAATACCAGGCCTTCGTAACCTTACAAACCGAAATAGCAGGGCATGCACTCTATAGATACAGTACGGTTTCATAACTAACAGCGTACAGTTGAAGTGGTAATGTAAAGTTGTTGGGCGGAATAATTAACGAGCCTTAAAACTAATAATTTTGCTCTGAACCGGGAGGTTAACGTCCGAAGTTTATGTGGAGGTGTGGATGGGGGAATTGAGATAGGTATGATATTGTGAATAAAGGTTTGGATAAGTTTCATCAGTGTAGCTATTTAAGGTACGCAGTTGTTTATTTACTTAACGCCACATTTTGCAACTATGGTCGATGGGACAATACTACACTGGGATTCTTAAATTTTGTCTACCTCGGTATATTTAGAATAGGTTTCTTTAACGAACACCTAATTCCGCACAAGATCGGGACCACCTTCTTTCGTCCCTTCCGAAGGATGGCATAAAGAAGGATTTTTTTACTGCCTATAAAAAATCCTAAGGTCACCTGCCGGACACACAATCTTGGACATAGTAGGCTGTTATTATTTTAATGGTAATCAGTCCAATTATCTTGAATCATAACTATACTATTAATATTGTAAGTGCACAGGAATATCAGCATTCACATTTGTGCATAAATTCATATATAGTACATATGTAATTTGAAAATAAAGGAGGGTAAGAAAAAAAATTGTTCTTCACATACTGAAGAAATCAAGAACCTTAAATGAGAAACTGAATCAAGTGCATGAAGATTACTTGGATCCCGCTTTCTTATTAAACCGCTACGAATAGGATCGAGTCAATTATATCTAAGTAGAAGAAATTAACGAAAGTAGATAGTTCAAGAGAAATCATTTCAAAGCTGCTTTCGAAAGCCATTTTATATAACTGTTACCGGAAACATCAATATGCAATCACTGACAAATTATTGAAAAATAGATCAACAAACTTATTAATGAATATTCTTCGAAGAACATGTCGAAATGATCCAACCCTTTTAATTCGAGTGCGTTGCATACTGGTTTACCGGGTTGTGTAAAGTTTATTTTTAGACCGAAAATTGCTTTTCAATCCACACTTGGGATGGTATGATTCAACGCCTCAGCGAATTTATGATCAGAAATGACCTTGCTGTCTTGATGAATCCTCCTCAAACCTTTCGAAAGTTGATGCCAAACTTCACCTACCATTCCTATCACCTGATTGTATTATATTTTTGAGATGAGGAATTGTAATCATACTAATAAAATAATTATATAAAAAATAACAAATAAAAAAGTAATAACTGTTTCCTTCATATAGACGATATGAAATAATTAAAAAGAAAAAATCTGCACTGCTAAAACCATGAAGGATCTGAATCATGAATACATGATAGAGACCGTGCAGTACTGCTTCAAGCACAATGGTTGTGCAAGGAGGGGATCTGTCCGAGATCACGCTTAGGTTTTCCTCCATTTTTAGGTGCTGAATAAGCCTCAGATCCTTCAGGGTCCAACCACGACTGTTGACAGATTAAATAATGTATCTAGTACAGCTAGATTCGAACCCGGAACCTTTGGCATACCGACTTAGAGGTCTACCTGCCAAGCTAACCCCCTCCCTATCAAATACTAACATAGAAAAATCATCATGAAAAACTAGACATAAAATAAATATTTCTAGAAAAATTATTATTGGGGAGCGGAGTAGATATACCTAATGATTATCATGTGGTTAGTTTAAATTACAAATATTGTATATAATAATTTGTTTAGAATAATTGTTTTAAAAAAGTAAAATTACTAGAAATGTGATATTATTACAAAATATAATGAATTTTATTGCATAAAGGAAAACAATTTTTCTTTGTTTTTTTTTTTTGCAAGAATATTATTTTTTTCATTAATCACTCAAATATTTAATTTTTATAGTTTCAAAAATCGCATTAATCAAACATGGCTCTATGCTAATTTGAGCATTTATTATAAATTGTTGTAATAGTTTCTAAAAAAAATTATGGTTTTAAGGCGAATATTTGATTTGTCAAGATAATTTCAAAAGGAAATGGGAATGAAACTCAAGAATGACTCTTCGTAACTTATATTTTTCTTCACATCCAAGTAAGAGCCTTAAGAAGTTAACAGGTGTTATGTTTTCGAAGGAAAAAACAAAGATTTCAGGAGGAAAACCGTAAACTAACATTGAAATGAATCGACACCTCATAAAGTACTGTTAGGGAATGCCAGCAAGCATGCATAAATATTATTTCCGCCAACAGATCACGATTTGGATATAATGCCATGTTTATTCGGCAAGTTAAAGTGCTGTTGTCAAAGTGCGATCACGCCTAACCTTGTGAAAGGTTGGAGTTTTTCATTCATGGCATTATGTCCATCATTAACGATGTTCAAGGCTAGTTTTCGTGGATTTGGATTTGGAACTGGTAGCAAATACATTTTTGTTATATGCACAAAAATGGAAATATGTATAGTTGGTTGAGAACAGTAGTGTGCTCAAGCCTCATTTCCTATTCTACTCAGGGATAGAAAGATATGCACCCTACTTCATAAATATCATCCAAAGACATCTCCGACATGAGAAGACTACATCCTCTAGAGAAGCAGGGAATACGCCGCGAACTGGAGGCCGAGGAAACCTTGAAGACCTCCAAGGTTAAGGTAACTGCGAGGAACCCCGCTCCACTGCACTCCTTCACACGTCGGATGCTCCAAGCCCGGATTTCCACCAAGAGGATGTGGAGCATTATATAGGGATGTATTATACACCTAACGAATATTGCATAATAAATAGTGGGTTGAACTTAGGTATTATGTAAGCACAATTAATGTTTTTTTTATTATAATTTTACAACATAAAAATATATTAAAAATCTGTAGCACTGCGACTCATTAAGGGTCTTGGACTCAGCACATGGTAGAGACTGTACTGTTTTTAAGGCAAAAGTAATACAAGGATGTGATTTGGCCGAGATCAAACTCAATAGCCAGAACACCCGCTTCATAATGGCTTTTAATGGAGGGTCTGCAGAGCTCACAGAGTCCGTGGATGACATAAAGTAATCTACCTGCTATTGTTGGATCTGAACCTTCAGCTCATGATCGTAGCGCTATACACACTGAGCTACCGCGCTCCATCTATAGTTAAATATTTCAATGGTTCATCTAAACCGCGTAAAAATGAATAGGTTATTGCCAATTGTGAAGTATATGTTTTACCTAGTATTTATTTATATTATTATATATTTAATAACTAGATTAAAATTTAATGTAGTATAATTTCTATTAAATATTAATGCTTTTTATAATAAAATATTATTAGAATGCTAGGCAAAGTAAATACAAGAAAATTAGCAATGTACATATTCATTTTCACGCAGTTTATATTTATAGCACAATATATGAAACCAAAACAGCCATTCATTTACTGATATTTCTTACTATAGTTGTCAAGCAATTTTTTTTTATTTCATTATTATTTGTTGGGACTACTAATCACTTGTGGTGTAGTGGTTTACATAAAAACCTGCTGTCAAGATCGCGGGTTCGCTGTCCGGGAGATGGCCTAAGGTTTTAAAAGGAGGAAAAAATCCTTAATGATGTATGACCTGTAGTTGTTATATTTCACTGGATAAGTGAACTTAATTAGGCTTAAGGAGCACAAACAAATAAAAACACGGCAGTATTTAATGAAAAATTCCATTATATTGCCTTTTAACCTAAATAAATGTTCGAGAGTTTAAAATTGATAGACATTTTTGTACTTAAGAGATAAACAATCGTAATAATTTTAAAGTTTGCAAAATACCAAAGAGGTGATTAGATCTCGCAGTATCCCTTGTTAAGGATCATCGATTTTTATTTTTGAACATTAGCATGTTTTACAACCTGTTTACTTATTTATTTATGATATCTATACTAGAAAAATATGACAACAGATCTACAGATATAGAAAAAAACGAGTGTTTAACCTGGTTTTCCTTACCACATTGGGTGTGATGCTTAAAATTCTGATGTTTTTTTCCTTTCAAGTTTACCTTTGCAGAGTAGCTTGGAGGTTGTTGCGGAAGATGTATATCGTTGAAGGCAAGAAGCTGATCCAATATTTGTTTTATCTGCTGTAAAGTTCTCAGGTTGCGAAAACCCTATCCATTGCCCTTCTACGTCACCGCTTCCTTAGGCTGACAACGTCTTAGGATCCGATGTCGGATGGAACCATAAAATTAAATTTCGTGTAAAAAAATAAAGACGGATGTTTAACATGACCGAAGTATTTTTTAACTGTCATTAGGATGTTAACACATAATAGATAATATTGTATTGAAACGTCGGCACACAATAATTACATGTCACTATATTCTTGTAACGGCAACGTTTTTTTATATATTTTTGTTCTGTTTGTTTCTCTCTCATAGCCCTGAAGATGGCCTACATTGTAGGTCGAAACGTCGGCACACAATAAATAGTATGCACTTATTATGGTGTTTTCATTGACTGCACCCCGAACTATTTCTTCCCTACGTTAACATATAATATTCTACTATAACATACCCGTCAATATTTTAGGAATATTGTTTTATATGATATTGTATTTTAAAAACCATTTTTATTTAAAAATGTATGAAAATGAATGGTCAAGTCAATAAGTTCGGATGTAAAGTAAGAGACCAGTTTAGAGACCTGTGGTACTACAAGATTTTTTTTATAATTTATTCGTTGACATTTACAACTGTATAATCATAATACAACAAGTAAATGGTAGGAATCATATATATTGGCATGAATAAAGACAAATATACAACAAGACAACTAATATTTGGCAATTATCTACTAACCCCTAAATTGTGGGGAAAAACAAATATCACTCCGTTGTTACTAATATATGCATTAAATATCATTGAAAAAACTTTATTGAATATTATCAAAGCAATCGTTTTAGCACGAAAAACGTATAAAATCATAAGAAAAACATCCCAAAGTAGTGTACATGCTTAAATAAATAATATATATTACCACAAGCTTATAAATAGTTTTTTTTTCTTCAACCGAATTTGACAAATAAGTTTTTCCATATTATAAGAAGAAAAAACTATTAACATTAAAATCATATCCATGCATAATTACAACATAACAGAGAAAAGTTGCTTTATATAATAAATATATATCTCAATATATATTCTTTCATACACTCGCAATATAATCATACAAATTATCTTCCAATTAAACCAGTATGAAATAGACTATTTTTTTTATTTTACTTATCAATTTCGGCGAGCCAATAGTAAAAAGGTTTATTTATTTAATCACCCTTTTTTGTGAATACTTACCTCAGCTGTCTGTAGGACCCTATTATGCCACACTACTAGGAAAAATTACTACTTTTGTGAAGGTATAATTTATTTTAATTGAAGTCCAGGTTTTTTTTTTATTCGTCTAGACTTGGCTCGTACTGTTCCAAAAGGTTCCGCAATAATGAATTTCTTTCAAAACATAACTTAATAAACTCACTCTACTTTTAGTCAATGTAGTTAAGTCATACTATATATTTAAAACTTTTTTGGGGGAGGGAGATATTCATAAATATATTTACGATGGTGCGAAGAGATAATATAATTACAGCTAAGTTTCTAATTATTTTAAGAATAGTAGTATTAAGCAATATTTGGCTAGTTAATTAGACGTACACATAATTGAGCGTACGTCGAATATCGATGCCCTGCGGTCCTTGGAATAGTTGTTAATCGATTGCTTTCAATTTAACGATAAATGTACGTTACTTTACAAAAAACAAAGACGTTACCTTTTTTCACACTATACCGTATGAAATGTCACCTTTCATTAATGAAATTTATGTGAACTTTTTTTTCCTTTCAAAATAATCTCTTTGAATTGACGGGTTATTTATTGGCACATTTCATACTACACTATAATATGTCCCTTTTAATTATTTATTTTAAATATGAAATTATAAGTGTAAAATAAAATTTTTTTACAAAAAACATTATTACTTACTTCCTATTGAAATTTAGATAAGATTCTTTGAGCTTCAGGTTTAGTGTTGAAATATTTACGTTCCGAAATGTTTATAGTTCAACCCCACTTATTGATTTTTTGAACATAATTTCATTTATTATTATTTATTTGTAAAGTTTTTTAACCATGAAATATTTTAGTTAAGGGTTTTTTTTTTAATAATTCAATTTTATTGGGGTTTTACGCACTTAACTACTCGTGTTAAGACAAATAGAACGGGTCATTACTACACGTTACCACCCTTTCTGACCAGAGTGGGAAGGAAGATGGAGATTTATTGCATGGGTAAGAAATAAATTTCAACCCACCCAGTCCGGATTCGAACCGGGGCCGCAGTAATTCCGGGGTTGCTGAGGCAGCCTTAACGACTTAGGCCACCGCTGTATTTTGGGAGGTCTCATTCCATTCAGAAGCAAAAACAAGAAAAAGGAAACTATGGTTGACTCGACCTAGTGTAAATAAATTTTGAAAATTCCATCTAATTTTTTCCGTTACCTGAAATTATAGCTGTTGTTTTTCCATTAACAATATGAAGTAATGACCAAAGTTTATCGTAAATGTTCAGACTTTATTCTTTATTTTATTTTTTTTCTTGTATCTATTAACAAATTGGCAGTGTAAAAAAAATATCTTTACATTTTATTTTATTATTTTGTATTATAAAATTTCCCTTTACCTTTGCGAATATTGTTTTGTCTCTTTACCTTCTCTTACCTGTCTCTTTGCATTGTCCATTTACCTTAAAAATCCATATAATCCATATCCGTATATAATTATACCTGGACAGAAAAATATAGCGCCGTTCAATTAGCCATATCAGCTTGAAGTGGCATTAAATGAATAGAAAAATATGGTGGTGACAATGTAACGGATAAAATAATATTGTGCCATATTGAGAACCTCATTTTCTTTTTGGCGTATTAAATTAAAAACAAATTCAGAAATCTTATTATTTTCATCATCATTTTACCAATTAAGTTTCCATTTTAGGAAATAAGTATTATTTTTTTAGTGTCAGTTTAAGGTTATAGCCTATCATGCTACATATTTTCCAAATGATGCCATCTTCAAAGATATGTAACCAGAACGCCTCTGCTTCAATTCCCCCTGAACAGCCTTGCGGCGATTACTTCAATAGGCTAATTGTTTAATGCACCAATTTCCTTGAGCAAGTGACATCCTTGGGTTAAAAGTGCTCATAAACAGTGGGCTGGATCTTCTATACTGTAGAAATGTTCTAAATCTAAAGACAGTTTTCGATTCGAATTATAGTTATTAAATGATAAGTGTAACAATACAGTAATGCTTAAATATACTGCAATAGAAAATAGAAAACGTCTATATTTGAATACAATTTAAAAAATCGGAAGATGAATGAAATTAAAAGCGTAACAAGTAAATGTTAGAAAACCTTTTTCTATTTGTAAATATGGGGAGGACTCCTGATAGATTCGTCTCTTGTATAATCCTGCGTATGTATGCTGATGTAAAGGGAAATTCAATAAAAGATCATTATAAATTAAGATATATATGTCATACACCGGTAAATGGTGAGGGCATTTTTTTAAATTTTGCAAGTTAAAGCGTGTATAAATGAAAATGGAATTTAATGCAAAGAAATAAATTTCTAAACATTAAAAAACGCAAAAAAAAACAAAAACATTATAATAATTGAGTCTGTTTGAATTGTTGAAGTGAGATTTCTTGCGTTTGATGCAAAATTGACTGGTTGGTTATTTTCCAGTATTATAGAGACTTGAGATTCTGGCTTTTGGAGTTTCTAATTCTAGTTCCGGGAATTCTAAAAATGATTTATCCGTTTCTTGAGTTTCCATTTTGCTCCATCAAATATCTAAATTTCCACCCTCAGTAATGTCGTAAGCCAAGAAACTCATTTTAGACTATTGGTATGTTTTCGATTGCTAATACTTTGTTTTTATTTTGCGATTGGTCTATTTTCGTTTATCCATATTTTGTTTTGTATTTTTAAAGTAGGAATATGCCCTTCCCAACTCCTAGAAACTGCAAAACCTGTAAGAGGGAGAAAGAAATTAGCCACTGGCGAATAGCGAACCGTGCCTTACGTGATGGGATTCAACCTTGATCCGAGCCTGAAAATAATGAGCCATTAGGCCGATCGGTTCCGGTGGCCTCAAGGTCTTCCATTTCTTCGGCAGCCCTTTTGTCAATAGCCGCTTCTTCACAGCGCTAAAGGTTTCAGCTTTAATGGAAATCTCCCCTTTCCGAAAGGAAACCCGCGTGGCGTTGCTAATTCACAGGAATAATTAAAAAATCCACCTGAGTATATATTGTATTATATAAGGTTGGTAACAATAAAACAATAAATATTGAGGAGTGAATTGGCTGAGTGGTAGAACCAGGTATGGCAGATTTTATTTAATTTGCTAATAGCCAGAGATAGATAGATAGATAGATAGACATATAGGTAGAGGTATAACATACCTTCGTCTATGAACTGTTGAATAATGTTATAAATAAATGTATTATGATGTATAAACACATTCAAAAGAAATTAAACAACTAATTAGTTATTCCGTCCAATTAAGTGGCGCTTCGTCGTTTTTTTGTTTACAGAAGTATACAATCACATTTACTGTCATCAATTTAATACTCACCATAACCTCTTGATGACGTAATATTTATGAGGGTGGTAAACCCAATTACAGTTACTTAATCGCAATCAGATATTAAGTAATTAGTATTTTATTTGTGGAAGGTTATGATGAAGGATCAGTCGAGGCGTGGCTGAACCCTAGCGCATTGAATGATTTCAAATTACCTTATATATAAATAAAATATATATATATATATATCATCAATGGATATACCATGTACCTATCTACCATGTACTTAGCCCAAGACCTCAAGATGGGTTGTGGTACTTTTTTTTATTAATATCTAAAATCATAAGATCTTCAGGACCAATGATATTTTTCTTTTCACAAATTATTTTTTTAATCATCAATGGATTAATTGATAAATAATTTGCTAAATGTATGTAGTCATTTACTAATGACTACATACATTAAATACGACATAAAGTGTCAGATAACCGAAGATACGATGCCTATACCATCAACCGCTGTTTCAAACATCCGTCTACCGATTAGCACTCTATTTCTAATCCCTAAGATCGTCTTGAGCACAATCTTCCCACCTACGTCTCGATCAAAGGCTCATAGATTCTCTCGATACTAGGTCCACCAAATTTTCAGGTCAATCTCAATCATGCGCTTCCTCCACTTTTCCCCACATTCACCAAGCTCAACTGACAACTCATTTTTAATTTTTGGACTGAGTATTCTACAAAATACTTTTATCCACGGACTCAGACCAGAAGCGGTGAGATCATTTAAGGCAATTACTCCACCAACGCAATTGTTTAACACTCGGAAGTTTACCATTCGTCTCGGAGCTTATTAATCGCCGAACCTCTCTACGTCATTAAGCCAAAAATATTTGTTCATCGAGAAAGTAATTAATTCTGCCATAGAATTAATTATCTTCTTGTTAAACATTCACGCATATAATGAGGTATATCTTACAGTGCCAATAGCTAAATATTAGTCATCCTCTGTTAATATTATACCTACCCTTGATTAAGCATACGGTCCGTAGATTCTCTGGATTTTCTCTGCCTGACGGCTATTGAGCGTGATTCAGGCCAAATCATTTTCAATAATTTTTTATTTGAAAAGAAAAGATATGACCAGGAACGGGACTCGAACCCGGGCCTTTTCAAATAAAATATTTTTTAAAAAAATTATATCATATAACAATTAAATAAATTATAATCATTTTCAATAATGTTGATTGAGACACCATCTACTGGACACTCGTAAATTGTAATGGTTCATTAAACTATATTTTTAAGAATTCACGTATCGATTAAAAATAGTATCTATTAGTTAGCCCATACCATTAAAACCCATGGAGGGTCTTGTTTCAGAACGTTGTAGGTCCTGTACTGTTTTTAAGGTTGTGCAGGGAGGCGATGTGTACTAGACCACGCTCAACCCTCTGGGTTTGTTCCTAATTTATGGCACCTGCAAAGATTGAGTGGGCCGCAGGAGGGTCTGTAGATTCCAAAGGATCCATCCGTAGTTGTTAACTGATTAAATAATTTATCCTCTATAGCCAAATTTGAACCCGGTCCAAATACTTGTATTAGATTCATTAAAAAGATTGAGCATCGATTCGATTTCAGTCGATTGCGCATACATTTTGGGATCAATTACAGTCTCTGTAAATAGTAAAGCAGAGAAAAATCATTTTTAATTAAGATACAAATTTAATACTTAATTTCCTATTATATTTGCATGATTTTGTTCTTGGTAGCCCTGAAGAAACTATTTCGAGGCACAAACTGTGTCAAGGAACAAACCCATTTTTTTGGCCAACAGATATCTTAAAGTTAGAATTTTACATATTTATCCCAGAGTTGTTTTGGATTCAAAGGACATAGGTAATTTCCTTGAAATCCTTTTATTGCGGTTAAAAAAGCGTAGATACAGAAGTTGGGACGAATAGAGATAAAATGCAAACGTGAATCATGGTCGGAGTGCGCATACCTTGGTCGAGCTTGTTAACGATTCTCCTTGCACCTTAGCCGAAACGTGCCCTGCTTAATGCAGCCTTCTTAGCTCTGTTTACTTACAACCGGCTAATAATTTCGTTTTCTACGCTCGTTCCGTTATCTGGACATCTCTATTCCAACCTAAGAGTCTGTTTGCTCATTTCGAAATAAGTACCCTTCTTTTTATTCCTGAGGGGAAGCTTTTTTAATAGTTAAATTATGCTTATATTGATTAGCTTATAAGCCTATTGATATTGCTTGGCGAATCTTAGCAGAATTACTGGTGAAACCAGCCGAGCCAATGTGAGATCTTTCTCTGTCGCAGGGCGAGGATGGCCGAGGAAGAAGAGGTCGGAAAGGATTTCTACAAAAAAAGGATTCCAGTAGAATATAATAGTATAGTTGTTAGAATACCAGAAGACCTGGTGAAGGCTGTACGGAATCACTCCTCATACTGCTTAGGCGATTCAAGAAGACAGACTATGATGACAATGACGAGTACCTTATCGAATATAACAGTAGCCAACAGTATCCATTAAGAATAAAATATAATGAAGAAAAAAATATGTAGCTAATATTATCACTATATTATTATTATATTGACTCTACAACCCGCAAGCGAGTCATTGCCTTATCTAACACAAATCACCATGAAGCTTCACCATGCTCTTCTTTCACTGGCTGTTGTCATCCAGCTGTTAGCTCCAGCTTTCTTCGTAGCATTAACTAAGCAATATGGGTATCTTAATTTCTTAATTTACTTTAAATTAATATGAGTATCTTGGCCTACGTACCGCTCGACGTCCCTGCAACTGTCTTTTCAGCACAGTTGGAGTGGCACTTATTTGCATCCTAGAGATATGAACTGCCCGCCGAAGACGATTTAATTTTATCACTGTAGGGTTATCTATATCGTTGAGCAGGTCATAAATTTCAACATTTCATCTCCGTGGCCATTACCCTAATATTAACGGTACCAACGATTCTTAAGAGTGCTATTCCTTCGAAAATTTGTAATTTCTTATCTTATAAATTATTTCTCTATACGCAAAACTAATAAAAATAAATTAAAAAACAAATATTAACTTACTACTGATAATGGTGGAAGAACCAATACGATGTTTGGACCTAATGGGTCTTTGTCAACCTCTACAACTACCTCCAAGTAATAACCTAACTATTTATTTATTTAAAACTATTTATAGCCGTACGCAAAATTTCTTATTTTCTAATTCTAATATTGGAACTAATCATGATAGTTTCAATATTTACGGAAAATTGTAAGAGATTGAATTATGAAAAGTGAAAAATCTGAATGAAGAAATAAAGCTTTATTATTACTATTACTGCAATATAGTATAGGGATAGGGACACATAAGATTAAATAATAAGTAGTAACCATAATTATATCGGTCCTGTTTTTGAGCGTTAATTAATCTTGTAACATATTTAATTAGGTATTCCTGGCATTCTCGGCAGGGAATCGAAAACTACGCGTTATAATGGATCATAACTCAAAAAAAAAAATTGCAGATACGCCTCTGTGGTTTTGATCCGATGATATTTGAAATCGTGACCTCATACAGTCTGCTATATTGAAAACATTATGCTACACACTCACTAATCGTGAATTCACGAGACGTAATAGAACCTATTGTGTTTTATTTTTATCTAAAGCACTGATGCAGCTATGTTTTCTTTAGAACTATTTCTCATGTACCATAAAAACTATTAGTAAACCATTTTATATTCAACACTAGCATCATTCCTTTTACGATGTGTATTAAAAAAATGTATTCTGTTATCAGAGATATAATGCAATAAGCAGCTACTGAGTATTTTTTATTGTTTAATTGCAGGTTAAAGTCTTTTTAGTATCCGACGGTTTGTAATATATACATTTTTCTTTTTTGTAGAAAATTTACTTGAATAAATCTTTTTATTACCGACAGTTAAAACTAGTAAGCTAGGACTTCTGTACCTATGCTACACTTTATAAGGAAATTATTTATATTATTACATCATTTCGAAAATGTATCGTTGTTTCTTATAGCATATTGCTCCTCCTCTTATTTACTGCTCTTCATAGAAAAACCTTAGAATTTTAATTAGAATATACACTTAAAACAAATAAAAGATAAACCAGTTATGTGCTTATGCTTACGCAGAAAATATATAAATACAGACGTTTTATTTAATTAGAGATCAAACTTAATTAGAATGCAAAACACTAAATTTCAAAAGAAGAAACTTAAAGCAAGTAGTTGAAAATAAGATGTCTTTTTGGTTTCGTGAAAACTATTCTATAATTATAATAAAAATATAAAATAAACCCTGTTTGAAAATTAAAAAATAAAACATATAGCTAAGTTACCATGCATATTTTTTTTTATTACTAACCAATCATTGTTGATAATTCGAACGATACATATATTTGATCTACGATAGAATAAAAAAAACTGCACCGGTACAACATATGAAGAGTATTTATTGGATTCAGTACGTTTTCTGCTAGGTACAATTTCTAGGACAATGGTTGTGCAGAGAGGTTATTTATCTGAAATCACGCTCAACCGCCAGGTATTCTCCCTGTTTAGAGTACTCACTTTATAGAGGCTGGATGATCCACAGGATGGTCTCTAGACCACAAAGGATCCATCCCCGGCTTTTACAAATTATATAAAATCTGGCACCGCCAGATGTGAAACTTAGCCACCCCTCTCCCGTAGAATATAAGGTATTTTGAAAATTTGTTTTTCAAAAATAGAACAGAGAAGGTGAGAATGAGAAAGAGAACAATAAAGTGTATGTTGTTCACCATAAACTGTCTTATTAATCAAAATAATTGTCATAGCCTTAACTAATAGAAATACCCCTTGCCTCACCTAATGATGCCTTCTACATGTCGTTATGAGTTATAAAAAAGTTTTAAATTGGTTGATTCCCCTCGAAACCAAGTTAAGAGCTGTTCATTAACAAGTTCAAAGAATTGTGATCTACTTTCAAACTTTGTATCTTGTTTGAATTGAAATGTGGAAGGAGTTGGATGTATAAACTATTTCCACTCTCCAACAACCCTACAAGATTGTTTGATTCCTGCTAACTAGGCTACGGAGCCCTTCGGCGTGGGATCTGTCCCTAAATGAATCATAACAAGGAACTGTTAACTCGAGTATAGCTGCCCTTTGTTTTCGAATGTTCGCATAAGTTTAAATTAGCAGAATGTTGTGGTGGGAGGATGCTCAGCCCCTAGTTTTGTTCGGTTAACTTCTTGCGGTTCACCATTATCAGTATCTAATAGACAAGGTAATACGGACATCTATTGTATCAAATAACCTATATTATCTCGTTCACACACAGGATATTTTAAAAAAATATCCTTTCCTGGCAATTTCGTAAATAAATATTGAACATCTAAAAAATATGTCCTTCCTTTATATGACTCAAACATTATTCTTTGATCTGAGCAAATCCACGATTCGCAGCTCATCCACTGTCAGAATTATAATACACTCTAAAGACTGGCGTGTTCAGAAATCGATCCTATTCCGTATACTCCAAGATGCCAGCCTTCAAAGAACAAAGAAAGAAACGAGCTATACATGACGACATCGAAAATAATGATGAATGTTTTTATGATAATTCTAACTAAATTAAAACTGTCTTCATGTTAACTGTTTATATATTTGGCAATTGGCTACATGTTAGGATTGCCACAAAGAAGACAGATTTACAGACTATTTAAAGTAAAGTTCTCCGACGATCTTCAGCCTAATTAATACTAGAGAGAAGTACAAATGAAGAATTTTAGACGTTCTCAACGTTATATTGACTCAAGTGGTAAAATTAAATCGGCATCGCCAGGCAGGTCATGTCACTAGAATGCAAATAAATGCCACTCCAAGGATTCTCATGACAAAGCTATTAATGGAAAGTAGAGCGGTCGGTAGGCCAAGACAAAGATGGATGGAATTCGTGGCATACGATGCTAAGAAACCAAGTGTAAACCGCTGGATAACAATGGCCATCGACAGAAGAGCATGGCGATTGTAGTTGGAGGAGGCCAGGACTCGCTGGCGGCTTGTAGAGCCAAAGTAATATCAATAATATTATTATTTAAGGTGATTTAGCCGAGAACACACTCAGCCGCTAGTTTTTTATCCTCTTAAGAGTGAGGAACTGGGACATTGGACATTACCCCAGGAGGTCTGGACATTGCGACCATCTATGACTGTTAACGGACTAAATAATTTGTCTGCCTCAACCAGCAGGCATGCATCTTCAGATTAATAACCATTATTCTAATCACAATATTGGATGCGAATAATGGTTTGGGTGGAAGTGAAAATAAATGTTTAAATATTTTATGTTGTTTGTTATTGTTTATTTTTTAAATATTTTTATTTTGAAGAGAAAAGATTTGCCCCGGCCGGGTTTCGAACCCGGGTCGTCCGATTTGTGCCGACAGAGAGGCGACTCCGGTAGCTCAATTGGTAGAGCGCTGTCACGGAGAGGCGGACGACCCAGGTTCGAATCCCGGCCGGGGCAAATCTTTTCTATTCAAAATAAAAAAAAAAATTTAAATAGTAAGAAAATATTTATTACAAGCCAACGTTTAGACTCACATTTCATGAATGTTTCCTTCTACATTTCTTAGCCAAGCAAGGTTCTGACCTTGAATGTGGGTCGAACAAATAGTTTCTTTATTATAAATAGTTCTAGTTGCTATTAGAAAAAAAATTATATAATTTTTAAATGTATTTTATGTCACTAATATATATCGTCACTACCCCTCGCTCTGAGGGAAAAAAGAGCAAAACAATTCCTCAAAAATTTAATATTGGTATGATTTTTAAGACTAAAGAGAGAATTTTTAAAGACTATTAAAAAAAATCTAAGCCAAGTTATACATTATACAATTTTAAAATTATTAAGTGTTCACCCCATAACTGATTATTTAAGAACGCAAAATAAAATTAAAAAATTGACATAATTTTTCGAATAAATAGTTGTGTGAGCAACTCTGACCTTTAAGATTTCAGACTTTTTTTAACTAGAGGAACTATTATAGATTGTTCTATTGACTGCGGCTAGAATCGAAGGCAATACGTAACCCATTCCGTTAGGTTCAAACTAGGAAATAAAATTGACCTTAAGAACTGAGCACCATCGGTTCCAGGTACTGGAAATTCTGTGAATTCTACGCAAGAAAAACTTCAAAGAGAAAAAAATCACAACCGGCGACATTAAATAAGTAACGTGGGCAGAATCTTAAGGAGTTTTGCAACGATACCTTCTGCTTTTTATTTGTAGCTTATTGAACTTTTGCCAATTGCTCTATTTCATCCATGATTGTCAGAGGAACATTCCTTCTCTTTAATAAAAAAAAAAAAGAGAAATAATTTTTAAAACATAAATAACATAAAATAGATAAATGCATACTGTATAGAATAGATTTTAGGGATCCATTTGTAATATTTTATTTTACATATAAGGTGAAATAATAAAAATTTAGCGTAAAATCTTGAGTTTAACAGATGAAGAACGCATTTTGTGAAAAAATAAAAAACAAAAAAGTGCATAAAAGAGAAATTGTTATAGAATAAAACAATTGAAAACTTATATCCTCAATAAATCCTTCAAACCACACACTTTTGAACTTAAATTCAGTGTAATTTAAAGAAAAATGTTAATAGGAACATTTTTTTTATAAAGAGATAATAAATTAAAGTACAAACTGTGGGATAAACACTTGAAATTGTTTTTTTCTCTACTAATACAAGATTGAAAAAAAAAAATACAATCGCAACAGAATACATGGAAATTACAAAATTCGAGCAATGAGTACTACAATTAAATGATCAGTTGTGTGATTTGTAAAATGGTGGTTGGTCCGTCGTTGGGCTTTGTAGTGCGTTTTCATATCGAGTTTAAACGTTATAAAATGTAATTATTTTACACTGAATATTTAGCTATATCTTCATTGACTCCTCAAAGCATTAAAGCATCGTTTCTTTGAATAGATTTCATCAATTTCAACGTACTGTTAATATATAGCAATTATCATATTGTATCATTTGCTGCTGCCCTAGAATATACCCACATAAATATAAACATGGGTCATGATTATTTAACATAAAAGCCTATGCAGTGCAGTGCATCCCCACACTAAATGAGCCGTTGATTTTTAAAGTGAAACTACTCCATTTTATGTTATTGCTAGATATTTACTTTCAAAATCAGAACATTTAATATATCGTTGGCCAAATAAATATCTATTAACAAATGTACATTACTAATATTGAAATCATATTTATTATAAATATACAAATATGTTAGTTTGTAATAAGATTCAGTTTTTATTAAATTTTTTGTTTCCAAAATAGAGTTGTCTCACTATCAAAATCAATGGCTCAAATAATGAATACTTAGAAAAAAGGAATGCATACAATCATTTTTACCATAAATGCATAGAAAGTCATCAGATTCTATTAGTGAACAATTCATATCCGTACTAGCAAGTAATGATAATACGAAAGGTAATTAAGAAATAAAAAAATAATAAATTAAGAAATATTAAATATCAGTTATGGATTAATTAATTTGAAATATAACTTTTTAAGTTTTATAAACGTCGGCACATAATATAAGTACTTCACTTATTTGGTGTTCTTATTGACTGCACCCCCCAACTATCTCCTTTATATAACTTTTTAAGCATTACTTAATTTTCATTAAACGTTTATTTCTATTAATGTAAATACACGAAAAACACTAAAAATCGATTTATCGTCAGTAATATGTTTTAGTTCTTTTGAATTCTGTACCTGAAGCCTACTGTCAGGAATAATTTTCTACTTTTCTATTCACTGTACGTTCACCTGACAAAGAGTTCATTGGTACCTTAAGTAATCGAAACCGGAAAGCAGGTGTTAGGCGCCGATGATAGCAAGTTACCTGGGCACAATCGATAGCAGAACATATAGAGGTAGCACTACAACTGTAAAATAGTACATATCATTACAGAAAAGAAATATAACTGAAAATCTACCAAAGCGTGAGACGCAAGTGATTCACTTTTCGTCGATTAGTTTGAGAAAAATGCTATATTTTGAGGGCTATTTTCGGTACACGAGTATATTAAATAATTGATTTAATAATAATTAAATAGAATATAGAAAATAATAGTTTAAATAATGCATAATAAAATTGTCGGTCTCAGTTCCGCAGGCTGTCGCTTCGACTTGTGTCACAAGTTACAATTTTTATACGCTTCCTTTTTAAAATTCTCTAAAATAAAATTAATTTTATTACTAACTGTATATTGTAACCATTACTGACTGTTTATTGATTAAAGAACCGACTTCCACATACTGTTTAGTTTTTATCATCATCTATACTTCGACACGTTTGTGTGAAACGTTCATTTCTTGATGATTAGCGTGATATATAATAACGAATAAAATAAAATAACGAAACATTGTATGCTTATGTTCTACAGAGTTTAATGCTTTGTTTTTTGGAGTTTACTAATTGTATTCTAATCATTATTGTATGTCTCTTATTGATTTTTTGCTCAATAAGTTTAAAAAATCTTAATTAACATGTTTTTATTTTGGTAGAGGGAGCAGATTATGAATCATTCGAAAAATCTGATTCATAAATCATGAAGATGATAACTTTAAGTGAAGTGGCCTGATCTGTTACTTAAAAATTAGATTCGTTCCTGTCTAACTCCAGGATAATACGGATTTATGTTTCAACATCAAACTCTCTTGGACCATTATCTGGAACAAAATTACTTTTTGAGCTCAGGTGCGTAACGAAACGGTTAATAAAAGGATAATGCAATGAATCTACCGATTTAACATCAGTATCGAATTAGTTATCGATAATTTGAACAAATCGATGCGGATCTTTAACGACCACAACGAATTTAGACTCCCTAAATTGCTAAAATAGGATTGGAAACTAATGGACTAGGCAAAAATTAGTGTTCTCTGAAATAAAATTTAATAAGTCAATTTAACAGATTTTTTTTTTGTTCATTATTATCGACAAGAAAATTTCTCGTCTAGATAAATTTATAATGTGAAAAGTAATCCTTTTTTTAATTTATTTAAAATAGGAAATAGGAATGAATAACTCAATCCATCAAAAAAAAATAATCCTTCCATTAGCTGAATCCTTTCCTAGGGGAAGAAATCATCTCACTCACCGAAGCATACGATAGCTGTAATTGAAATAGGCAGATAAGTTCCTTGTAATTACTTTCAAGTTTAATTGTTATTAATTTCGACACCAGAGGTCAAGTTAATTAAACAAGTATTAACGAACGCAAGTAGCTAAACATTGAATGAAAGAAGTTTCAGATTAAATCTATTGTTTCTCCGGCTAAAGCGACCTTCTAACGTGAGGGATCTTGAAAAAAAAACTTTAAAAAAAACAATCTTAAAAAAAAACAGTTGAAATCTAGAGAATAAGGACCGACCTCGCGTAGGCGCGGTGAGGTGCGAATCGAACGCGATCAATCGGCTTGATCTATTCGCGCGATCTGGATGCGGTGCCGTGATGTTTTATATATATTATTATTATATTGTGTATATACTTATACATTGTGTTTTTGTTATAATGCCGGAAATAGAAACTCTAATTACTGCTATCCAAGAACTTCCTATATTATTGGATGACAGGAATAATAATTATCACAATCGGTTACGTATAAAACTATATAAAACGATTTTTGTGTTTAATTGCATTTTCTTGTGTTTAATTATGCGAAGACGTCCTTAAATATATAAAATGTTCGAATAATTCAATAGTGCTAGTTTTAATGATGCTACTTATATTCCCATTATTCCTGCTACTCATTTAATGTTTCTGTATATAAAGTTTAATTACACTCATTAAAAAAGATTGTCTATCTTTACTTAGATAAAATGTAATAATTCTCAAAATAAAAAAAAAAACAATCGCTTTGTAGACATTTCTACTTATGCATAACCCTAGAATCCGCTCTTATTAGTTCAATTTCAGTTTGTAATAACGGTATGAGATACATTCATACAGGTAATTCTTAGTTTCAAATTGTTATACAATGAACTGTGTAATTCTGTGAGAAACAAAATAACAAGCAATTCTCACTACTAGCCTTGCTTCTTACTTCCTTTGGAATTTCGGTTAAAGGAGCAGAAAGATCTTATAGATAAACTGATAACAACTTTAAGTTTTTTTATACTCAAACGCTCCTATATTAATATCATTGATGCTATCTTCTACAATTATATTAAATTTCAATAAGAGGAATAACAGGTATTTTTAGATGAAAAATGTCAACTAGTAGAAAATTCAGCTATTCAAATATCAGGACAATTAAACTAATGATAGAAAAAGCATACCTCAGTTCAAAAACCTAAAATAATCCAACATAGGAACAATTACCACTTACAAAATAATTATATATATATATATATATATATATATATATATATATATATTAGGGAGAGAGAGAGAGATAAAAACTATAAACATTTTCGTAGATATTTTGTGGTATTATTTTACGCAGTTCAGTTTTGTAGTTTTCAATGTCTTTGTTTATTTTGTCTACTTTAAATATTGCGCTTTTTAATTCCATATTTAGAATGTGTTTTTTAAACCTATAGAGGACTCTATTGAATTCTATTTGATATCTTTTTTCAATTTTACAAATTGTACTTATACGTTTGAATGTATTACCAATGTGTGGTGGTAGCAATTGTTCTGACCGGCATTTTAATGAAAATTTTCTATTATTTTTAGCGGCGGAAAGTTTTTTATATTATTCCTATATATATATATATATATATATATATATATATATATATATATATATATATATTTGTATATATCGTTAGGATGTGGGTTAGCTCAGTACCCGCAGGATGCTGATTTTCTGATTTTCTATGCTTGATGGTTCAAGGTCGAAATCCGGCTCACAGATAAATTACTTCATCTGTTAATAGCCATGGATAGACAAAGATAGCTCTTTAGGGTCTACAGACTCTTCTAAGGCTCACCCAGCCTCCATAAAGTGGGGGAAAAACCTGGCATTTAAGCGTGATCTCGGGCATCATGTTAGAAACAATACGGTCTCTACCATATACTGAATCCAAGACACTTCATAGGTTGTAGTAGTGTTACTGGTTTTCTTTTTTTTCTTTGGTTTCTATGTACATATATTAGAATATTTTTATCCACTACCGGTTTTACTTAATTTAATTTTGAACTAATTAAGTAAATATCCGTTAAAACTATTAATATGTTTATACTTTTCAGCTTGGTTTTACATAATAAACTTTTCTGTTGATAAAACAAGCATCTGTATTTAAAAGCAAACGGTTGAATCTGAAATCTAAGATAAACTAGATCTCCAAAAATCTAGGAGAAATACTCAAGTGCTATCACGCTCCTACTTATCATCGTCCACCCAACTCATTCTCCAAATTCTAAGTAAATAAAATATGGTAAAACACTCGAAACTTCAGTGTAACACATGTCATACTTATCATTTACAACTTTTCGAGTGTTTAATTCGAATTAAAAGATAACATTCCCAACGGTGAAGAGCAAATACAGATTACGAAATTCGTGTACATTATGTCAGCTCCAAGAGTCCCATTAATTGGACTCAAACCATTAACTAATTGGCTCAAGGATTTTTCTTATTTATAATTTTCTTTTTCTCATACTAATAGATTTTAATGAATAGAAGCCAAACTTGTTTTTCGCAACTAAAATAAAATGAAAATGAAAGCCAACTCTTTCGTTAAATGTTTAAATTGTTTTACTTGCCAATGTCGATTTAAGTGTTCAAATGTATTGCAATCACATTCAAAAACTCACCAAAAAAATAGGATATAAATAGGAGAAAGGAAAAAGAGAAAAGTTTTTGGTTTAATTAAGAAGTCTGCCAGAGTAAGTGGGTTTAGTATACCAATCTGTGGATAAGGTGTGGTCAGGATTTTTTAGGGGTATCCCCTGCTCTACTATTAATTGTAACTCTTCCTATATAGGTGAAACCAAAAACTTCCTTAAAGACCGTATTACCCAACACAAATATGCCATTTCCTCCCATAACCATACCTCCTCTAAACTTTCCGAACATGCCCTTTCTTTAAACCACACTTTTGATTTTGATAATACGTCTATCCTAGCTACTGTTCCTAACCATGACAAACGCATCCTCTCTGAAACTATCCACATAAATTTAGATTCCTTCACTATCAATCTTAAGACTGACTCACATCACCTTTCCTCTACCTACTCCCAAATTTTGAATTTACTCAAAAAACCTTAAATTCTGTTACTTCGTCACTGATGTTTCTTTTTTTATCACACTATTGACATTTATATTTTTTTGTATTAATTTTATTTATATTAGTTTTATCCATTTATTCACTTTCCCTCTTTTTTCCTATACTCCAGTATGGTTACCTTCTATAGTTACCTTTTTGGTCGCTAGAGATCGCTTCTAACTCTTCCGCCTTGCTTGCTTAACGGTTTTTTCTTTATATTTTATTTATTATATCCTTTTCTCTTTTTCCTTTCTCCATTCTTCACACTACCTATTTTCCTATTTTTTCCTCCTCATCATTTTGGCATCCATCATATGTTGGTAATCAAGAGTTCATATTTTTAAGCACTAATTTTAATTTTTCAAATTCATTAATCCTATCAACTATTTTTCAAACAGTCATTGTATACTATTGTTACTGTACAATAGTATTTCACTAATTTTAATTTTTCAAATTCATTAATCCTATCAACTATTTTTCAAACAGTCATTGTACACTATTGTTACTGTACAATAGTATTTCTATTATTCACATTAGTTATTGTACATACATTTCCATACTTTTCTGTAACATGTAACATCTTTAAGTCCGTTATCATACATTTTATATCTTTATTTTACTAGTTTTTCTTTATTCTTCATGTTCCAACCTTTTTTTATATGTAAATATTCTCATTTTGTATCTTTGGTTTACCTCCTCCTTTTTGATTTTCCTTTATATTATTTTTACTTTACTATCCTTTCTGTACATTTATTTTCTGTATGTTATTTTATATGCGTTATTTATAATTTATCATTTCTGCTCATTTTTTTAATTTTATTAAATCTGTCTTACTTTATTATATCTGTCATTATTTTAATTTTCTTTTCGTTATCATTAATTTTGTTATATCTGTCTTTATCTTAATTTTCTTTTCGTTATCATTAATTTTGTTATATCTGTCTTTATCTTAATTTTATTATATCTGTCACTATTTTAATTTCTTTTCATTATCATTAATTTTTTTTAAATCTGTCTATATCCTAATTTTATTATATTCTGTCACTTTTTTAATATTCGTTATCTTTCATCTTCATATCTGCTACTATTTTAATTTTCTACATTACTTGTCACCATATTATTGTTACTGTACATTTTTATATTTTTTCTTCTGTTTGTTTCTCTCTCATAGCCCTGAAGATGACCTACACTGTAGGTCGAAACTTCGGCACATAATTATAAGTTTATTACTTATTCAGTGTTTTTTTTTTACTGCACCCTCCAACTATCTCCTTTACATTAGATCACCCAGTCAACTATTTTCATCTCATACATACATTATTTCTTATTTAAAAATGCATGTTTTGGCTAGAAACAATTTTTTTTTTTCAAAATCAAATACTGATTTTATTACAACTGAGCGTGGTTATTTTGGGTTGATCGAGTTGTTGGCCGAGTTTATTAATTCTAATTAAAATATACAAACTACATACAAACATGAGAAGAAAAAGAAATAATCCATCACAATGGCATAGTTTTAGTTATCCGCATCTTTCCGAATAATGCTGCCACTTCTCAATACAAACACTAACTTCAGTTTCGGTTGATTCGACAAGGTTCTGAAGACCTTTAGATATTTCTTTCGAAAATGCGCCCAAGGATGCGAAAATATTGAACGTCTTTGGATTAGTCAAGGAATCTTTTTTCAGAAAAATGATCGATCAAACTGTCACTCACTCTATAAATAATCTCAAAATTATTTAACTAGTGTAATAGAAATGAAAAACCCTGAACTTCAGTGCATTTAGGTCCATAACCAGACAAACAATTAGAATAAATGTATTTCAATTATTTTTTTTTTTATTCAGTATCGTGCATGAAAAGTAAAAGTATTATCCATTAAAGATTGAAGATCTTTTGTTGAAGACCCTATTCTATAATTTTTTTTAACTTATCCAGTACATTTTTTTAAGAATATTACTGGAAGCCTTACGAAATAAGTTAATTATGTTTATGCCTAAAACCCAATTATAATCAATTAATTACATTTTTATTAAATCTATTAAAATTATGTAGTAACAGGTATAACCTATAAAATTTCCGAGTTTCCTTTTTTTTTCTTTTTTTTTTAACTTACAAAAAAACTAAAAACTTTCCTAGAGTATGCAATATGTAAAAGAAACGTCCTTGAAAAATATAAACAGATCATTAATTGAAAGTTTACTTAAACTTATTTTATTTAATTAAACTATTAATTGTGCGAAAAAAATTGATTAAAAGTACGTAGGATCAAATTTTATTAAATTTACGAATTTCATTTAATTCATGTATTGCGTAAGCATTTGCTATTATCACGGGATATCGAATACTTGAGTGTTGTTCAATTTGAGTCGAAAATAGTTCAATTTATTTTTTTAGGACATTCCTAAAATTTCTTTAGTAAGATGTCGGAAATTCTAGTATTATTTGAAATATTTGAAAAAGTTCATATTATTTTCGTTTGCTTCATGTATGTTATCATCGCAGTGTAACCAATATAAAAAGGGGAAGGTAAGTGACATCTGAAATTTGTAACTAAAAGGTTGTACAAGTGCTTATAGTAATTTTTTTTTTAATACACCTAGCTACATAGCTCCACTACTTATTGCCCACAAATGGCAGATTGTAATGTTTCAATAAAATGTTTAAAAAAAAATCCACCTAACTTTGTTCGTATTATCCTTTAATTTATAAAATTGTATAAGCTACATATATTAGCGTGTCAAATTTAAAATTATTTAAACATTGTATAGGCACAATTTCAGCCTAGAGTTTAGTTCAGTTTCTCTCTAAAACGTTTAGCAAAGGATGCCTCTTAGTTTCAAAGGCTTCGATTGTAATTGGTGTCTAGTGCTCCATCAATTGACACGCTCGTTGCAGGACCACCACTCTCGAAGTCACTGCACCAAATGTACATCACTTAAATACTGACACATCACTAACACGTATCACTCCCAATTTTCAGTATAAAACAGAGCAGAGGAACATTTATTAACAGGAAAAAAACTCTAAAAAAAGGATTTTTTTTTTAGAAAATTGCGATTGGTCGCTTGATTTACAATTTCATTTGGAATTTCATTTTACTCTACTCTGAATATATATGAAAATAAAATTTAAAAAAAGGTCATTATCTCTACAACCTCATAAAGCGTCTTTGGTTCATTAGAATAGAATTGAAAAATAATTTTATTCTGGGACCAGGTCTCTTAGAATAACAGATGAACAAAATTAAATAAATATTTATCTGGCCAAAGGCCTACATGAGAATAAAACAATATTTACATAATATCTTGAAAGTAAATAACTAACCCGGTATGTTTGGTTAGAGAATCAGAAAATGTAATAAAAAATTAAAACAAAAAAACAGACAAATTTACAATAAAAAGAAATAGGCTTATGGAAAAATAAGTGAATACGTTTTTATTTTAATTCTCTTGTTTCTGTTACTGGAGTACATCTTTCTTAGTCAATCATTTAAGTAAGTAAAATAAACCTTTTTCCTGTCATATATTTTTTCTTTATTTAAAAACGTTAAAATAAATCAAAATAAATAAATATAAATTTATGTATTTATTTGATTTATTTTTTATTTTAGGTTGAAAATGTACAAATTTATAAAAATTGTAGAAAATAGTTTTAAATTAAATAAGGGTAAAGGACTT
Organism: Arma custos; assembly: GCA_037127475.1. Lineage (NCBI taxonomy): Eukaryota > Metazoa > Arthropoda > Insecta > Hemiptera > Pentatomidae > Arma > Arma custos. The sequence continues at coordinate 67,400,774 of CM073762.1, forward strand.
ATTAAGAAATGTAAATTGATAATGGCAGAATAATGTTGAAACGTTTTTAAATAAAGAAAAAATATATGACTGGAAAAAGGTTTATTTTACTTACTTGAATGATTGACTAATAAGTGAATACATAATAGCATCTAATAATAAAAAAATGATATCATTATGAGTGAGGAATATTTACAGAAGTTCATCAATCGATCGAGTTGAATATATCTATAAATTATTTATTGATTATAAAGCATCTGATTGGGAATTCAGAAGATGTAGGAAAAGTTTGGATTTAAATGAGGTTAAAGAAGACGCATGACGGATATCAAGTGGGAGTGTGTTCCAAAGAGAGATAGAATGGGCGAGAAAGGAACGCTCAAAAGTTTTGGTTCTATGGGAACGGATATTAAGATCGGAAGGGCGAGATCTTGTGCCATGGGATTTGAATTGTAGGAGACTATAGATATAAGATGGATTTTGTGAGTTGATAGTTTGATATAAGTAAGAACCAAGGAAATAAAGCCTGCTGATAGAAGGAAAACCCACTTTAACTCAACGTAATCGCGAGGCCACCATATGCCGCCACACAACCATAGTGTGGAAAGATAAAAGAAGTGATGAGGAGCTTACGGATAGGTAGTGTTAGAAGATGCCTGGAACGGTGGAATTACTTTAGAGAGCTTATTGCTCGATGGGAAATTTGGGCAACGTGGGGTTTCCATGAGAGGGATTGGTCAAAAATGATTCCGAGGTTTGTAACAGAGGAACTGAAGGCAATAGGGTAAGGTTAATCGGGGAAGTGAGTTGATAGATTTAAGAAGGATGTTGGATGCAATTAGGATGGCCTGAGTTTTCGCAGCATTCAGCGACAGTTTATTCAAGTTTGCCCGGGCACTGATCCTATCTGTGTCCCCTTGAATATTGGCAAATGCAGCTGTTATCTCAGATGGAGGAAAGAACAAATAGATCTGGGAATCGTCGGCGTACAAATGGTGGGAACTGTGGAGGATTTATTTGGGAAGGTCATTAATGTAACAGTTGAAAAGAAGTGGGGAAATACTAGAACTCTATGCCACTCCTGTGTTCAGCGGTAGGAAAGAGGATAGGGGTTGATTAGGAATGGAGACTGCTGGAGTCCTATCCAAGAGGAAAGCTTGGACCCAGAGTATGGAACTGCTGGAAAAAGGAAAGAGTTTTTAGTTAAGAGAAAGGATGGAATGGTTCAGCGAATCGAAAGTTTTTGAAAAGTCGAGTAGAATTAGAACTGTTAGTTTGTTTTCGTCCATGAAATGACTGAAAAGAAACTATGTCAGTGATGATATTAACGAGGATAGATATGCATTACGTGGTAAAGACCTTGCTGTTTCTAGGACAATGGTTCTGCAGGGAGGTAATTTGGACGAGATAACACTCACCCACCAAGTTTTTCCCTTTTAAGAGATACCCTCTTTATAGAGGCGGGGTGAACCCTAGGACGGTTATGACATAGGATACAGATCACATAGGATCCATCTCCGACATTTAACAGATTAAATGAAGTCAGAGGCAGGTTTGAACTCAAGGCCGGCACGGCAACTCAGTTACCACTGAGGAATCCGCTCCCTGGAGGCATATACTTAGGAATAAACACATTCTGATTTTTAAAATAACCATGTACATCTCACATATAGGATTAACAGACATTTTTTCTCATCTGTAATAAATTTTTTTATATGCGTTATGCACTATTCAAAATCATCAGAAAGTGGTACTTTCGTACTCCTTTAAAGTCATCTATTTAAATATTTTTCTTTTGGTTACACCCACGGTTCACTGATTCTAAATCAATTTACTTTCATCTTCCTTCTTTATGAATGGCCGAGCTATAGGCGTGTTGATTTTTTCTTTCGGTCGCGTTCTAAAACACCAATTTTAATTTCCGATGACCATCCTGAAAATATCTGTGACATTGGACTCCAATGTCAGGCAAAACAGTTGAGTGAAAAAAACGCAGAAGCAAGCAGGTCAAAGGGAGGAGTTATACCTAAACTGCTGGGCAGTGCCAACAATCAACCGTCAACTTCCAGCAGCGACTACCAGCCAATGGAAAACTATTAAAACAAGGGTACTCCTAAGTCCGGGTTTTTCCAAAGTATAGCGTATAATCTATTTTTAATGAGGTTTAATTCGCTAATTATTGATTATAATGACTTGGTCTCTGTTCTTTGAATTCTGATTTACAATTTTTCAACTATAATTATACGTTTTATGTTATTTCGAAAATACCTATCTGCCTAACACAGCTAAATAAGCCTACAGATACTATACCCTTGTACTTTTGACAGAGTATGTTGTCAGTGATGACGATACACGTCAGCTCTTGTCAGAATAACGTAAAAAGCAGAAATAGCATTTGATACCATTTGTCATGGGAGGTCGGGAGGGGGAGGCAGTGGCAAAATTCCCCTACTAGACTTCAGGGTCATCATTGATCATCATCACAGTCGTCATCATCAAAGGTTATTATTTTTCACCTCCCGATCTTTCTTTGTCTATTCGAAATAAATTCAACCCAACTACGCCACTGTACCATTCTGTTTATTTATTTATTTTTATATGCAATTGGTTACGGAAAATGAGCTTTATTTAACGATCTCATTAATTAAAAAAAAAGAACTGTAGCATTACGGCCTGTGAAGAGCCTTGGTGGTATAGTATGTTCGTGGTAGAGATTGTACTGTTTATAGGACAACGGTTGAGCGGGGAGGTGATTTGTCTCTGATCACGCCAAACGAAGGTTTTCCGCCTATCAAGAGTACCCTTTTTAAGGAGGCTGAGTGAGCCCCCATAGATCCCACAAGATCCATCCCTTAAATTACAGAATCGGTAATTTAGCGAGTACTGGGTCAGGTGAACGTTAAAGATCCCTATCTCTATTCTTTTCCGTTGCCTATAACTAACTATACCTGAATAAGCAAAATTAGGACTGCCGCTGTACAGAAGTCAGATCAGCCATAGCAGAATAAAGAAACGTTATATGAATAAACAATGAAAGTATTATTAACCAATAGCGGACCAATGATTAGTAGAAATTTCCAACAAATAATTATGAAGAAATAAAACTTATCTACAATAGTGAGACATTTTTGGTTTCATACATAATATTATTAATGTTGATGAATCCTTGAAATATTTAAATTTTATGATACATGATCAAGAAATGTATTTCGAATTTTCCCAACCTGTTAAATCGAACACCAGGGGAATAGTTCTAAATATACGCTCTTTATTTTTAAATAACACGTTTCTTGTTTGCCTTAAGTTAACTATTTACGTTTCTAGTATTAAATAGGTCATAAATGAATATTTTCTATAATTTATTTATTTCTAGGTCCTGATTCTGACTTTTTCCGTTCAAATCTTCTTCTTTAAAAAAATTCTCTGTTTATTTAATTAAATATAAAGTTTATAGACGTATAGTGAGAGAACTCATTATCATTTTATTTCCAAACCACATCTGTCTCCCGTCCGACTGTTCTCCTCATAAATTTTTCCTAATAAAAAGACTTCCTAGCCGATAGCGTTGAGATATACTGTTATGGAATATTGAAATAAACTGTTAACATCAGAACATATGAGAATAACAATCTGTAGGATGAATAATTGGCTGTCAGATAGTAACTCCTTAATTTTCTTCAATCGATATCTTGAATCTAAATACGTTCGCTCAAGGAAATTACCACAATAAATTATCTATTTTGTAATTATATGTTGGCTCAAAAAATAAAATTAGAATAAATAAATACTGGCATGGTAACTATTCAACTCGGATGCATCAACTACACCCTACCTTGAAGCGTTGTTTTCCAATGCACTACATGTAGCAGTGTGGTATTTTTGTTTACATTGACTATCCATTGAGTTTCCAGTCAACTATATCCTCGTTCAGTGGTGACATGGAAGGCTTAGAGCTCAATACATTACCCGTAACTGCTCCAGCGAAATCGAATGGTAAGATAATTTCGTATTTTTTTTCGAAAGTGTGATTCTAGACCAATGTCCCAAAAAAAGTTGAACACGGTATCTTTTAATAAATATTTCTATATAATTAATTTCTTGAAATATTGAAAATCTGCTTGATGAAAAGATTCCAATCAATGCGAGGGCCCAAGTGGGAAGTTTATTCAGATGTTGCGAGAACACAGAGGTGCTAGATTGTTCTGGACCAGGCCCAGGGCAATTAACACCGCGGTAATTAGTGAGCTGAGGTACCGCGTGCAATTAGGATGACATTAAACTCCGTGTTACGGAATTAATTAATTAACAGTTCGGACGTTGTAGGTGAGAATTACATATTGAATGTATAGTTTCTTAAAGGTGTTGGTTGATTTTTCTAAACTGAAAAATTCAAAATATAGCATTAAAAAATACCTTGAGAATTGACACTCACAATAAATCATTTTAATCCATAATATTAAATTTACCATATAAATGTCGTGTTAGGAATCAAGGGACATTTCAAGAGTGTAACATTAATGAATTAAAACGCCACTTTTTTACATGAAATTGCAAGGCTTAGAGAAAAAAATAAGTTCAGAACTTGCCTAGGATAAGAGAGAGAAATGCTTTATTTTTAAGCAGTGCTGTCCAACTACATTGGATTGCCATAATACACAGCATACTTATCAATTCATATTGGACATACTGTACAACACTAAGATAAAAATACATTGTATAAATTAAAGCCAATTATGAAAAAGTTGATAATTATATATGTACAAATTAAATAAAACAAAAAAAATTTTCTTGAAATAAAATTTTAAAGATTGATTTTAAATAAAAACAATCTGCTGATTGCCAATTCTTTTTTACTTTACAGGTGTGGAAAAAAATACATAAAAAAAAAAAAAAAAAAATATATATATATATATATATATATATATATATATATATATATATATATATATATATATATATATTGTCCAGATTAAAGAAAATAACGCAAATAATGAAAAAGTGGATAATTATGAATGCATAAATTACATAAAAAGTGGTTCTTGAAAAAAAAGTTTACATTTGATTTCAATATTATTATATAAAAAAAATTTGCTGATTGCTAACAGTTTTAACTTGACCGTTAGGATAAAAATAAAAATAAATTATAAAATCAAACTTCGCAGCTACGTGAATAGGTGTAACCTTTTTGACTCTTCTTCAAACTGCTTAGATTTGATATTAATTCTACTAGCTACGGTTATGTTCGTTTTATACCTTGAAACAAACAAAATAAATAAATTTTCTGACCTGTTTTGGGTAAGACAGAAAAATATAAAAAATAAAAGTCTACAGGCTACAATCTTGATACATTTTTTTTCATATACTCTTGACAGTGCTGACTCATTACTCAAGCTTATGCTTTTTCGCCTATTTTTCATATTTTTGCCTAGTCAGCTATCAATGCTCACTTGGTATAATATTGTTACCAATATAGTTCGTGATCTTTCTTATTTTTTTTAAGTAAAACTTCTTTAGCCTTTCTTTTTGTAGGGGAAAAACTTAAGAGTTCGCGTCAGCTACATTCGCGACATGCCTAGGGACGTATGTCGAATTGGCGACGCTAAGCAGCCTGCGCAAGAATTATAATATTTGTTTTAATTAACTTTAATTTTAAGGTTAAAATTAGATTGACATATACAATAACATTTAAATAAAAAGTCATATAACAGTATAGTATTGCGATTCATTCTAATAATAACTTAAACCATCAATAATTAGTTAAACTTCGTTAATAAACTAGTTAAGTTTCGTTTCCCCTAAAATATTTTATTTTTTATAGCTAAATATCTTGTTTTATGTTGCTAATGGATGCAAATACACAAGAATTCGGACGAAATAAATAATATATGTAACTGTATACTATGTATTACTTCAATTAAGTTTTATTGATAGATATTTAGATATTTTATCAATACAAAATATTGACAAAATGCTTTTGCAGCCCATCATATGCATTCATTAATAAATAAACAATTTGCAAATGAATATAAATATTGCTCGAAGTGTCAATATATGTAAAAACCCGACTTATTAAATAATATCGATTTGAAATGATAAAATTTATATAATACAGACTATTATTGATTCAGAAATTCAAAAAAGAACACTAGTTATTCCTTAGTTTTGAGTTTGTACTTCTGTCAGCAGTCCTAATGACTGTCTATTTAATTTTTTTTTTTGTTATTACTATTTTCCCTACCTTCACTATCTCGGAAGATACTCTTGGTATAACGAATGCGTACAACGTCTGTATTTTCATTTATAAAACCTGTGCGTTGATGAACGCCAACGTGGACGGGATATTTAATTGGAATTCGAATGTTTCAACTTGATGACAACAACATCTGAATCCCTTTGTCAATTATGTTAATTTATTCATTAGGTGTAATTGAACCGATAATTAAGCGGTGTGAATTACAAAATGCATTCTTAGTTCTATGCAACGATAGAAAGGATGTAGCGTTCGAAATAATTTGAGGTTAGGAATATGTGGCTCTACTCCTTCTTAAGATAAGCAGAAAATTACGAACGTAAAAGAAATAAAATGTACATCGTAACCCAATTATGAAAAACAATACTGTAGGTACTACTACGACCCATGAAGTGTTAGGGTTCAGTGCATGGTACAATCTGCACTGTTTCTAGGGCAACGGTTGTTGAGGGAGGAAGTTTGGAATAGAAACCACACCACTTCATGTTTTGTCTTCTTCTCTTCTGTCTTACTGATATAATCATTTACTATCATTTGTATCACAAAAAATAGAAATGATTTTATTTGACTTACTACCATATCAAAGCCTCAATTATAGCGAATATTCAGTCATAACTTATTTAATGCTAGAAACGTAGATTGTTTCTACGTGTTAGCTAGCAACGTGTTATTTATTTAAAAAATAAACAGCAAATATTTGGGGCTATTTATTCGCGTTTCACTTAACGGGTTGAGAAAATTCGAAATAAATTTCATAACCAAGTATCGTTACATAAAAAACCTGTACCACTACAACCCATGAAAGGATTCAGTAGGTAGTATTGAGTAATGTTTCAACAACAACGCTTGTGCAGGGAGGTAATTTGTCCAAGATAATATTCAACCACCAGTCTTTACACCAATTAAGCTTACCCACTTAATAGAAGCAGAAGGGTCTCCAGATCTCACAGGGTCCGGAAATAATTTATTTCGCAAAGTAGGATTTGAACCCATAGACACGGCAACTCAGGGCTCAACGCACAGAGCTACTCTGCCCCCATCAGAATGCCATTAGAAAAATAAGACAAACAAAGCCTAAAATCCCTAAAATACTGCAAAAAAAAAATAACCTATCAGCTTTTCATCCATTCAGGCATCATGAGAACGTTGACCAATAAAATGAACACCTTTATGCTATATTTCAGAGACTTAAGGATTGTTTTTTGCAATTGCATTTAGATGGTTATTTTATGTATCTTTCTGATTTCTTGGTCATTTTTATTGGGTCAAGTAGATATTTAACATTTTTTTTTGGATTGGATGGTTGTATAAAATCCGATAATGATAAAATTTTAATTTCAGTAGCTGAAAACGCTTAGCTAAGAAGATGGTATTTTAACCCACGTTTGCTTTAAAACTCTTAACCGCATTAGGGGTTAATGTAGCCAGTGCTTTAATGGAAAAGCAGTAATTCAATGCTTCACTTTTAGAACAAACGCTTTTAACTCGATTTCCGCCGTTAATTTTGTTTAAATTCCCATTTACATGAAAAGTTCTCTTTCTCACTTATTTAGTAATCGGCTTATCTTCAATAACGGCTAAACGAGTTTTACCTTTTAATTTCTGCAAGGGGTGATGAATAGCCTTCAAATAAACATTTTTCAGCCGTATTGATTTTTTGCAGAATATCGGAAATACGGAAAACAAATAGGAGTTATTTTACATATCGCTCCTTCAGAAGAACAATGTTATAAGTAAAAAAACTTAATTTTTCAGTAGCGGTATTTGAAATTTATATGTGAGTTAAAAAAATAAAAATTTGGGTATTGGTAAAACAAAGCATTCCTATTGTGATGATGGTATTTAAATTACTTTATTAATCTTTAGAAAATTTTAATGAAAATAAAAAAAGAGGAAACTTGTTTATTTTAATTCAAAATATGGCTTTATTAAAAAATAACTTCATCGTTTCTTATCAAGGAAATGGAATATCAGATATATCGTTCCTGAATTGGGAAGCTTCAACCATTACAGTTAATACTATAGGCCAAACTCAAAAACCGGATTTTCAAATCAAAGAACTCGTTGTTCTTATTTGTTTGAGGATTGTCATTCCGTAGATACAAAAAAAATAAATTTGAAATGGTTAATTTGAAAAAATCTTGAATCTTGAAATCATTGAAACCATTTCTAAAGATATATCCAGTCAACCATAATCGATATCAATAACAAAAAATACTCGCAGACTAGAAATCTCCCCTATAATACTGAAAATTCATACATAGAATATTATCACAGTATAATACTATAGTAATAATTAAGGCTTCACTAAGGATTCTCCTGGGCCGGGTACTCAGTATATAATCACTGTCTAATAATCTGAAGAACCAGGGTTCAAGACCGACTATGGCAAATTGATTAATTTATTCTGCAGTTTAAAGTTGTCAGATCATCATACAGTAACATTGTTTTGTTTATATCATTTAACTTATTACAAACTAAAATATATTACAATTTATGTTTTGAAGTATCTTTTTGTATCAGGGAGAATTATTGGAAGAATAATAATATTATTTTATGTGCGTTCGGTGATAACCGATCATCTGTTCGATATCCGCCATTTTTAAATTTTCCAAAAGGATAAGATTTTATGTTTTTAATGTTAACAAACACTGCAACACTATCCCTCACTCTTGAATTACCCTCATCAAAACACTGATAGTACACCATCTTCGGTGTCATAACATCATTACAAAACAGATGTTAAGCCAAATTATAACATGTGATTATAAGAATGATAATGTATTAATTTGAACTCATATTTTTCTTCTATCATTAGTTAACTTTAAAAAAAAAATCCAACAAATGAAGAACTTTTGTTAGTTTTTATGGAAAAACAGTCATTGAATTAAAAAAACAAAGGAAAAATATATCTCTTACGCCAATAATTTGCCAACCAGAATATTTGAATTGGTATAACGAATGGATGAATACATAAAAGATATAAGTAAGTTTATTTCCTCTTACTAAACTACTGGACAGTAAACAAATAAATAAATAATAGTAGCACTACAACCCATGAAGGTCCTTGGGTTCAGTACATGATAGAGACTGGACCGGTTCTAGGATAACGTATGTGCAGGGATTTGCCCGAGATCTTGCCCAACCACCATATAGCACCTTCTTTATAGTGGCCTGGTGAACCCGAGGAAGTATGTAGGTTTCACCAATTACAATCATTGCTATTATCATTCTAAATAATTTATCTGCCGTATTCGAATTCAAACACAGTTTTCATCATAGCAATTATTTTTAGATATTCATATGCAAGGAACCCTAAATGATAAAACGATGTTATTTTTTCCAGGAGCTAACTTATTCGAAAAAGACAAATTTAAAAGCAAGGGAGATGGAGTGAAGGCAGTGACCGCAGAAGTCATTGGTACAGGCTTCCTTGTGTTCTTCGGGTGTGGGGCCTGCCTCAACTGGGCCGGCATCGGAACCTTCACTGCGGCCCAGCCTCTTCAGATAGCGATAGCCTTCGGGTTCATCATCGCCTCCATGGTCCAGGTAGGATATATTCCAACTTATGTAAATAGAATAATTAATGGAACATTGACAATTTCTTGAGGAATACCCGGTCCAGTTACCTCGCCAAGAGGATCTGTCCACAACGAAAATGATAAAAATTGTGAATTACCTGCAAATCTACTACCGATGGCTTATCAGCTAAAAAATAATAGTATAATATGAATAGTAATAACATATTGTAGCATATAGCACAAAATAACGAATCAGTTACCAATATATCATAATTAAAAAGGTTATGTCGTCTTTATAAACCCCGTATGCGCACAATAAAGAATAAAATAAAAACGAGGAAAAAAAATTTATATTGTTATTCAGAGAATATCACGAGTTTCATTCATATTTATACATTCAAATTTTAACTGGTGACATTTACACTTTTCGAATTTTACAAGTCAGCGAAAAAAATTGGTTTCACCCCTTAAAACCAATGTAGCATTTTAAATAACAATCTGAAATACATCTCATTTGTCAAACGAATACAAAAATATTTATTTTAATAACACAAATAAAGTGTTAATTAAATAAGTTTAGTGTTTTCTTTTTCAAAATAACGTTTTCGACCCTATAATTTGTATTTGTTAAAAAGACCACTTATTGGAGAAGGTGGTGTGGGGTGCGGTTAACAAAGAGAAACATACCAATTAGTGGGAATTATTTTTTGTAATCTACGTTGTAGCCCTTCATCAGGGCTAAGTAAAACATGGAAAAAACAGCTTACCATTATATAACAAAAATAATGGTTGGAACTAATAATATAAATTATATTGTATAAAGTAATATAAAACAATAGACAGAATATATGTATATCTTCTTCTTCTTTCTCTTCCTCTTACATTATTTATTTATCCATGGAGGAGCCTCAAGCCAGCGAAACCATTCTTCCCGATCTCTGCTTAGTCGCTTTATTTCATTAATGGATCTGCCTCTTTTGCTTGCAATTCTCTGGATATACTCTTGATAAGTGATTCTCGGGCGTCCGCGCGGTCTCTTTCCTGTGGGCCGTGTCTCTGATACCATTATTGGATTCATATCCTCGCTCATGTGGCAGACATGTCCAAACCACTGGAGTTGCCGTCTTTCTGGTGGTTTTAAGGTCTGTAACTTCTAGTTGCTCTCTAATTCTTTCGTTTCTGGTGCGATCTCTTCTGGTTCTCCCAACAGATCTGCGAAGGAACCTCATTTCTGCTGCCGTTATGCGACTAGAATGCCTGTCCAGCATTGTCCAACTCAGGAGACCAGGGGATCCACTAGCCCTTGAGGGCTATTTATATATATGTATATTATTAAGTTATAACTAATCAAAAAGTATGCTACCTAATTGCCTTTACTTCCTAATACTTAGGCAACTTTCTCTGAGACATTTGTTTATTGTTACAGCTGCATCTATAAGTGTCGTAGCATAATGTAATATAAATTCAATAGCTTTGAAGAAATTTTCAAATCCAAATGGTAGCTCCTCAAATAATTGCGTTCAAACTCAAACAATTTAGCAATCGATTGAGTTCTTTATTACAACAGTATTTAATAACTACTTCCTTAAAATGTTTTTATAAGTCTTTCCATATAAACATTTTAACCCATTAAACATTCTTTCCATAAGTCTTTTATATAAGTCAGAATTTCAAATACCTAAATTATTTAATTTCAATTCAAGGACATGTAAATTTCATAGATTTATTAGAACATATAATTAATTTTTGAAAAAGGAAGAAATAATAAGTAGTTCATTGCTATTTCGGTGGTATCCATTTCGACTGCCTCAACCTCAAGCAGGTAAAAGTAGTAAAAATAAATAAAAACAACTATTCCTTCCAATTCCCAATCCAATGAATTATCCCGCGACAAAAAGCTTTAAATAAAAGATTCAAGAGAATGGTTAGTTGGACTTTTACCAGTCCGCGAATCGCAGAACCTAACCCTGACACTATGTACTATGGGAACGCTGCGGATGGCTTGCAAGGCTCTTGACTGGTACCTGCTATTAAAACCGAGATTGCGATGCTCATCTAGGAATGAATACGGTTATTAAGCATAATGAGAAACAGTTCCTGAGCCTGGGCTGGCTGTCACGATCGAGACCAGGGTCTGCTTGCTGGGTATTCTCGTGAGCTCTTCCTTGGTGACACGGTTCCAAAAGCGCATCTCTCACGAACCTCATTCAATTCGTCAGGTGACACAACTCTTCGCGTTTTATATTCGCTTCGCAATCATGACGCCATCAGTAAGCGAGTCAATGTCATTTCTTCAATAATACATGCAGAATAACCTAAAAAAAGTTTGAGAGCGATCGAAAGACACTAACTAATTTAATTTTGACCTCATATATGGGAATGAATATGGTCCGAGTGAAGGTCATAAAAATATTTTTATTCATTTTTGACTTCATTACAAGCCCTGAAGAAGGCCTGCAATGTGAGTCGAAACGTTGACTTTCCAATAAATAATTCAATCCCTATTTAAATATATATTTCTCTGACCTCTACTAAATTAAAGTCTGTAAATAAATTATATCGAGATTAATCATACTACTGCATAGGTACAAGGATAACCCGGTTACCGTTCGGAACTGCGAACTTCAAAAAATGCTAAATCGATCGAAAAACTCCCCTAAGATTTGACAATAATAATATCCATCTATTTTTGTTTAAAATTTATTTAAAAACTGATTCATTAATAATTATAAAAAAGTTTTCAAGTTATAGCCTTAGCTATGACAAGCACATAACCAACCAATATTACTAACCAGTATATTACGAACCAATATTACTAAAACAATATTTGAATACATTTGAAATATTGGGCAAAAGTGTTAATTTTTTATTATAACTGGATATGCTAGTACTGAAAACAGAATTTTAAACAAAAGTAGTCCAAACGAATAGCAGAAAATATCTACCGCTCCAATTGCGCGTCTAGAGTCTAGGAATGTAAAATATCACCATATTTTAACCAGAAACAAAGTAATTGATCGGATTATTAAAAAAAAATACCCCTACACTTTTATCAAGCAATTTATATTTAAATAATAGAATAAATATAGATTGATATATTAATGGTTTAGAATAAACTATTACACCCGTTAGCGGGTGGTATGATCATTAATCAATAAGCAACCGAATTTCAGTCCATCTATTAGTAATTTACCAATATTATGAGCGTTAAGGTACGTCTAAGGCTAACTGTTGCGGGATTTGTGGAAATAAGTGTGAAGAAGTAAGCAAATAATAGATTAATATAGAGTTAAATTTTAATTAACATTAACAAAGAATATTAGGTTAAAAGTAATAGGTACTCAAAAAGAATCCTGAGTAATGAAGGGTTACTTAAAAATATTAATAGTTGTTTTTTGTCCTTTTTATATTGATCAGCATTCTCAAAGCTCTTAAAATAGGAAGAGACGCTAATTTTAATGGCCAATAAGAATCAAGCATCGAATTAAATATGCCGTGGATGAATTGATGAATCAATTAAGCTATTATTTCTGAAAGTCCAATTTTCATATTCGCAATATTTAAGGGTTTCTTGAATTATTTCAAAAATATGGGCAAACATGCAAACATTTTTATAACTTAGTAAAGAATGGTGTTTTAAACCCAATCCACCTTTTTAAATTTTATTATGAAATAATAATCATTAAATTCATTTAACAGAATAATCGATTTCTTTAAATCCAAATTGACTTATACCACTTTCAAAAATAACAGCTCAATGATCTCATTTTTCATCACTATTACTACATTTATTTATAAGTCTGTTGAATTGTATGGTTAGTTTTGCTGTAATTATTTTGCTATATATTTTGCCGGACTTTGCTCTATATATTCATTTATACCTTTTACATTTTCAAATATTTTGAATATACTCACTTAAATTAGAAAGGTTTATTCTTATTTATGAATGATGTATCTATTACAATAACGGTGGCTACATTATTCAGACTTTCAGTGAATTTTGTTTGTGGAAAATAATATCATTCACAGAGATCTTAAATAGTTATCGAATGGTAGAAAAATAAGTTTCTTTTAGCGAAAGAGATAAAACTTAACGATGTTTACATCTGGCAGTCTCGACTCTAACAATTCTCCGGCAGAATTTTCAGAAACATCCAACGATATGATACCCCACTATTTTCAGAGATCGTATTTCCCATGTAAATGCGGATCTGCCGTAAACATGTTCCCTGGAATCGAAGCGTATCTCTCTTTCGATCTCTTCTCTCCTCGAAGCAGGGTTTTATTCATGAAATTTTTCGGGAAAAAGGTGCTTCATCCTAAGTTCATTACCATAACAACGTCCTGCTATTAGCTTTGTGCACTTTGTTCGATGTGTAGCGTAAGCTTAACCATCAAAAGCTGTGATTGGTGCCTACCTTTTGTAACTCAATACTTGATAGCTTGGTATGAAAATATTGAAAAATAGACTTATATCTATTCAGAAAATTAAATTTACCAAAAAAATAGTTTAAAAAAAAAGGTAATTATTCCGCAGGCTGCCACTTGTAACTAACCCTGAAGATCCTAGTCAGGATAACTTATTGAAAACTATTTTCTCCTTTTTTTGTTTTGTTTTCAATTTAACCTTGTTTTTAAACTAATAATTATTTTCTGCTGTTTAGTTTGACTGGATATAAACATGTGTTCTTTAGTTGCTTTTTTTGGTATCTCTTCCGCAGGTTGTCATTTTGAGTTGAGTCACTACAATTTTTTTTAAATGAGAATGTAATTATGGGAAATGTGTATATTTCAGTAATCATTTCATCTAGAAATGAACCTTTCAACAAACTTACATCATCTATACTTCGAAATTTTAGATGAAACTATTATTTCTTGATGAAATTATTACCGAAGTGTACAGACTTCCCATAATTACATTCTCTCTTCCATATTAAAGCTCACGAAAACTCATATTTTTGGAAAATATTAAAATTGAAACGAATATACGGCTAAAACTTGTAACTCGATGCGAAACGACAACCTGCGGAGCAAATACCAAAAACAACTAAATAAAGGGCGTTTATAGCCAGCCAACCTAAAAAGTATATAATGAATTTTAGTTTTGAAAAAGTTTTAAAAGGAAATAAAACTTGAAAAGTAGAAAATAATTTTCAATAGGATTAAAATAAGAATATAGTTATGAATAAATCCATTTTATAATACAAAAAGCGTAATTGTAGTAGTGGCAATTGTAATAAAAAATATTAATTAACTGATGTTAGTAAAAATAGAGCCATTATTATAATTATTATAATAAAAAGCACCCACACTTTTTTACGATGAAATAAATATTTAATTTATTCCTGTTTTTTAGTTATTCTAACTTTAAGTTTTTTTTAAGATTAATTTATTGATATTTACAACTGTAATAATATTACAACAAGTAAATCTGCTAATATGAACTAATGACATGAAAAAAAAACACTTGTGGTGAAACTACCCATCGGTAGCACTACAATAAAGTTCTATAGTAGAAGGTCTCGAGGCTCTTCTTTTCAGATTCCTCGTAGGGTTAACAGGAATAGTATGGGAAGCAAGTTGAGAGACTAGCGGATTCGAGTGTGTATGGAGCTTGTCATGGAAGGATAGGTATCGAATTTGGGCCAAATCAGTAACAGACATATGGGGTATTAAGATCATGATGGATGAGTTTGTTTGTGACATAATAAGGAGCATTGAGGATTTTACGAAGGATTTTGGATTGTAAGGATTGGATACGAAATGAATAGGATGGTTTAGTAGAGCCCCAAAGCTCAACTCCGTATGTCCAAATAGGTCTGATAACTGTCATGTAAATGAGTCTTTTGTAATTAATTTGGAGCTTAGAGCGTTTGTCCAGTTAATGTCGAAGTAGGCGAAAACGTCGAGCAGTTTCTTGTCTTTTCAATTCACTTTCAGAGAATTTTTTTTTAAAGTGGAAAATAGTTGACGGAATAATTTTAATAATGTTATGAAATGGCTAGGGGGTGCTTATTGACTGCACCCCCTGACCATTTTATGCCATTTTTTTGCAAAATACACGAAACTCCCTATTTGAATCTCCAGTAGTCCTATGCTCTTCTCAAAGATTAAGTACTTGGTACAAGACACTATCGTGTGTTCGGATATAAAAAATCTCTGATTCTGAAGATCCTCTTCAGAACAACAAGACAAACTTGTTAAATCATACTATTTTCATCGGCAGAAGTGTGCGATGTTTCAATTTAGTCCAATGTTTTGAATTGGCCGAAAATCGAGTATAAAGATTCGGTTACATACAAGCGAAGGTAATAAAAGCGCGTTTTTACGCAGGAACATAGGAACTTCAATAAGTTTGTCCAAGTAGTTAATTTCTCCCCCGTTCCTATTGTATATTGTGAATGGAAGTCGAGATGATGGATGTGCTTCGAGTACTTTGTGTTCAGTAGTAGTGGGAGTATTCATCCTTGCCAAGTCCTAAGTCCTTAGTTACTTCATCCTAAATACTTTTTCTTACTCACTTGCATTTATGTGTTTTGTATACTGATTCAGTTTTGCCCGAGAATCACATTGAGAATGACCTTGAGGCAGTCAGGTCATTATATAATTTCTGGGATTTCCATTGAGAAAAAATGAAGTATTAGTATAATATTCAGTCATTACTCTAGATGCCCTTGATGTCTCTAATGATTGCTTATTATCTAATAAAAGTAAGAACCGGGTCATTTTAGTATAATCTCAACTGATTTTGCTATAAGTAGCTAGACCAACCAAGAATAATATAAACCTACATTATAATATTATCATTAGAATATAATATTATAATATTAGATTATAAAACATATTTTGGCAATTGAAATTTGAATTTAATAATTTTGTTGCGAATATAACGTTGGGAATTTTTTTATGTAATTAATTCATTGTATCTAAAAATAAATTAACAAAGAACTAACAGTGTTTTTAATTCGTGTAAGGAATACAAAAAAAATATATAAAAACGGGGTCCTCTTTGAAACTTTTTAACACCGTTTTAATTGAATACCAACTAGGAAAGGCCTGACTAGAATTTCTGAACGACACCCTTATTTTTACATTGTTTCAATCTAAAGTAAAAAACAGTAGAAAATTTATTTAATTACTTTTAGTTTTTAGTTAGTCGATTCCCTGATTTCATAATTAATTAACGTAATTATAATAATGTAGGAGAGCGGGGTAGAATAGTAGTAGAGCGCTGAATTGCTATCCCGGGTTAACGTCCGGCTCAGACAGATTAATTTATTCTTTTTACAGACAAAATAGACCCTGAGTGATCTAAAGGCACTTCTGGGGCTCATCGAGCCTTTGCATTAAGTTATCTCCCTTTACAAATTTTAGTCGTTTTAGAAACAGGACAGTCATGTACTTCACCCAAAGCCCTTAATGGGTTGTAGCGCTAGAGGTTTTTTTTTTTTGTTGTTTGTTATTTTTTCCTAATTGCCATAATGCAAAAACGTACCATGCATTTTATATGAAGCGTTACGGATCAATAGCGGATAACTCCGAAATTTCAAAAATTGACTTTTTTAGTCAAGCAAAGCCTTATCCCCAAACTTCAGGTTCAGAACTAAAACCATGAAAAATAGGTTATGCGAAAAAGTGTTGTGGTAGACGAAGTGGCTTGTCTAAATTATCAAACAATTTTAAAAATTTCTTTTGATCCTGAACGCCTCATATAAACATGTACAGGTAGTTTTTATACAAATGCAATTAAGAATTGAATCCATGTGTAGTTAATAGATCAAAGACCTGTCTTTTATACTGTCTTCCCAACTACGTTTCAGCGATCCCTCGAACTATTACAATCGGTCATCTGGATGCATAACAAATGAATATTTCACTACAGAAACCATTACGTTCCTCGTTTCAGATGCTATGATTTTTTAATTAAAGTTGTATTCCCGGTATTTTTTTTGGCAAACGAACTTTGTTAATTTTTTTTAATAAAGTTATATTTAATTACTTTTTTTAATAATTTCAATTAAATTCTACCCTATAATTTACTAGAATCTCAACACGATAACACAAAGTCGAAAATATTATTGTTTATCTTCCGTCCCATATACTGTCTGAGAACGCAATATGTTTCTGAAGATAATTTATAAAGATTACAGGGTGTTCAAGACTTGACTGACACCCTGTTGATATTCGTAATTTAGGCGTGAAATACGCTGAAAAGCTATTGTGATTCCTGAAGATTCTTTCAGGTTCGTGTTCAACCCCCTAATTTTCTTCAGTACTTCTTCATGGCACATAATTCTGGCATTTTCTTTTTTGTCTTCTGTAGTTGTGATGAGACCAGAACTGGAGATTGAGCCGATTAAGTTCTTGATTCCTTGAGAAGGTAGATTCAACAGTTCTCAAAACATTTGCAAAAAATAGGGATTCCCCAGATCCGTGCTTGACGCCAATGACGAAACATAAATGTTTTTCGGCGTCCCAAGAACTAGAGCCTGATAGAGAGCAATACAATAACTTTCATCAATTGTTAATGTATTTCATTTTTTTTTTATATTTCTGATTTTTATATTGGTAAAATACAGAGAGTCTGGTTAGAAGTTTTACAAAAATAATGGTGCATAAAAATAATAGAACAGTAAACATACAGAAAAAGTAGGTAGATAATTATAATAATAAAGATTGCAATGAAGGTAAAATCAAAAATATCGCCATGAGTCGACACTAAATCAAAATATGGAAAATGTTTGTAATAAATCTTGTATGTAAGTAAAGAAGAACTTATATAATTCAAAAGTATTATTTTGGGGGTAAACAATCATATATGTATCATGATGTATCTAATTTGGCTTAAGAGTCTTATTCTCTCTACGGGTAGATCTGATGTCAGGTATGGCTGAACTGAATTTATACAGAATAAATTTTTGTACAAAACATTTCACAGAGCTATATTTACATCGTGTTCGTATAACCTCTCCCCGTATTTGTTGTTCATGTATTACATTAAGAACTGTACTTGCAGGAATACATAGGTAGCCATGGTTGTACTTCAGATCCACCGTTGCTGAAATGGTTTCGATAAGCAACGGGCAGACTATCTCTCGTAGCCGGATGGACGTTGAATTTCTCGTGGGGGTCACCTTCCATGATAGATTCTACTTACAACTCGTTGGACCAATCTAAGAAAAAGATGATTATAAGGATGGACTAGATACGTAAAAAGGCGTGCGACAACATGCAGGATCAAGTAGTTCCAATGACATTTGCAAAGTCATTATAATTCCATAAAAGTACTTTTCAGACTGCACAATGTTACTTACAAAATTAAGTCTCAAGTGCTTGAACATCAATTTCTTTGATAAGGATACTTTGGCCTATAAGAGAGTATTACCGGCATTAAAAAAGCTATTACTGAAAGCTTATTCTGTTTCCTAATCCCTTTCAACCTTATGTGGAGAGTAATAATTTTTGGCTTCCGATGCTTTTTGATGTGTAATAAGTGAATATAACACTAAATTTGAGAATTTTCCCCACATTTATCAATAAATATTACTGAACATAATAATCTCTGTATTACTTCTTATTTGTGAATTTTGAAGCCCTTTACATAAATTAATTTGATAACCAATTTTGTATGCTACAGATTTTATTTCATAAGTTTTTGACGGAAGGATTTATATTACAAATAGAAGAAAATATCTATTTTTCGGTTGAAGATATTAAATCCACGTCCAGAAATTCTATGTAAAAAATAATAAACCACGTCTAATTTAAAATATACCTTCTAGTAACAATAGCTGTGATAAATTATCGTCCATAAGCTAGGAAATATTTCAACAGCTAGTCGAGCGTAGGATGTTATTCGAATAATTTTTCATCTAACGAAATTTTTATCATCTCATATTCGTTAGCTGTTTACTTATGATATATTCCTTGTTCGTTTTTCTACTATTATATATTATTCGGGCTTGATTGGATAATTATCTTATCCCATAAAACAAAAATAAATTAATGTAAATAAACGCTTTAAGATATTTAGTAACTTCAGTACCTAAAAAAAATCCAATTTATCATAAGCTCTTCATAGTATATCCTTGTCTACATGTGCCTTAAATAAAAGGTTGTAGGAATTTTCAGGGAGCGGAGTGGAGGAATTTTGAGTGATTGAGCGCAAAATATTTTAATTAAAATTTCAAATGCCAAAACATCTTTTTTAATCTTGATAATATCATTATGTAGGTATATATTATTCTTAGGAGCGGGGTGGTTCAGTGGTAAAGCACTGATTTGTCATGCCGAAGGTGTCCTCGGTTCAAATCCCGCTCAATAGCATACTTTTATTTAATCTGTTAGCGACTGGAGATGGATCCTATGGGATATAGGACCCTCCTGGGTCACACCCAGCTACTATAAAGTGGCTACTCAATATAAGGGGGAATATCTGGCGGTTGAGTGTGACTAGAGAATATCACCTCCCTACACATTCGTATAGACTTTATCTGTTCACAAGACCCTCCATGCGTTGAAGCGGTACGGGACGATGAAGGGTATTTATAATTCATACATTTTTTTGGCTATTTAAAGATGGATCAAAAAGAAAAACGAAGGTGAGTTTTTTCGACTACATATTTGCTTTTCCTCATATCTTGTGAATGAATTATCGAACTCCAAACGATTTTCCGGCTACTTAATGGCTGTTTACATGATGGTGCATTGAAATAACCAGCACTTCTTGAAATAAATGATTGAAAATTGATAATTCATAACTATGTTTTTTAGAACTAGTAAGTGAAAGAATTCTAAACATTACTATGACACGAAAACGACATACTACAAGCAATCCTATTACACAAAAACCTTTATTTTATTTATTAGTACATTGGTCCATATATTTTTCGAATTCTTCGAATGATGAAAGGAATGATTTTATTAATTGTTATGGGAGCGTAGTGGCTCAGTGGTAGAGCACTGAGTTGTCATACCGGAAATCCTGGTTCAAATCCCGCTGCAGGGAGTACTTTTACTTAGTATGTTTGCTGTGGGAGATGAATCATATGAGATCTGGTGAAAGGGTGAATTCTGGCGGTTGAGCGTGACCTAGGACAAGTAACTTCCTTGCAGAACCGTTGTCCATGAAACAGTACATTCTCTGACTGTACTGAACCCCAGACCCGTTCACGGATTGTAGTGGCAAAGGGTTTTTTTTTAATTGTTATAATTTTTAAATATTTTGTTTTGAAGAGAAAAGATGAAAGGAATGGTTTGTGATAACAAAAATGCAAAGCTCGGAGTTGTATCACAAATCGCCATTTTTATTAACATGGATAATTTTTTGTTGTTGTAAATATAAGGATATTGTAATGTTTTAAAAGTACATAATTTACCCCAAGTATAGATGACTTCCTTGTTTGCGGGTTGACGGTTTCTAGGAAGCCCCAGAGCTTCACTCACCCTCACACAGAAGACCACTTCTATAGTAACCCTAACTGCCAAACCCAAGGGATCAGAACCTTTGAATGATCATCCCTCTAAGGTCAAATCTCATCCTGAGAAGGTGTTGAATTAATAGGGAGGATGCTTAAATAAAAAGTTAAACATAAATAAAGTAATTCAATACTATCCAAAATTTAAGGTCACCTGTGGTCTAGTGGTTAGCGTAACAAACTACTAAACCCAAGTCGCGGGTACGAAGCCCGGCAGGGCAGCATTTTTTTAAGGGAGTAAAAAATCCTTAGTTACGCCGTCCTTCAGAAGGGACGTTAAACGGGGGTCCCGAGCCTGTACGATGGTAGGTACTCGTTAAAAAATCCCTATGCTAATTAAACCTGGATAGGCAAAATTTAGAGCTCCCACTGTAGCATCGTCCGATTAGCCATAGCAGCATAAAGTGGCGTTAAATGAACAAACAAACAAACTATCCAAAATTTTATCAATGTTCGAATGAAAAAGCAGTACAATCATCACCATGTACTGAACCCGTTTTTCATTATCAAATCACTTTTGTTAGTATAAAATAGTCGTGAATAAATAATTCGGTAATTATTCCGCAGGTTGTCGCTTCGAGTTGAGGCACAAAAAAACACTGAGGTACTTCCTTTGCATTCTAAAGATTAGTACATAATTAAGAATATTGAAAGTTTGTATTTCGCAATAGAATAATTAATATTATTAGTTTCTAAATTGGGTAATTATTCCGCAGGTTGTCTCTTCGAGTTGAGTCACAAGTTCTAACTTTTCATTCGTTTCTCTTTTAATATTTTCCAAAAATACAAGTTATCGTGAGCTTTAGTGAGGAAGAGATAATGTAATTATGGGAAGTGTGTATACTTAGGTAAATCATTCCATCTAGAAATGAAGGTTTCAACAAACATATATCATCTTTACTTCGAAATGTTAGTTGAAACTTGTATTTATTGGTGTAATGATTACCTAAATCCACTCATTACCCATAATTACATTCTATTTTAAATACTGAAGCTCGCAATAACTTGTATTTATGGTTTATTATTCTATGAACCATACAATAAAACTGAAAAATATTAAGAAAAATATTTTTATTGTGAAAACATATTTGTTGTTTACGAACAAGTATGCTTATGTATGTAAAATAGTTTATAAATACGAAGGTTAGGTAGGAAAGATAATATAACCTACGCTAACTAGTTAAGTAAGAAAACTTGTCACATACGTTTTATAGTCATTTGTTTAAATTTTCAATTTTTTATATTTTAGGAGTCTAATGAAAAATCATAAATTCATTATATAAAATTATGTATTCTTTAATGTAAATAAAAAAGTAACCTCAGTTTAAATTTTCCAATGTCTGAAAATTTATTAGACGTAACAAAAAGTTAGTAACAAATAACAAAAATATAATTAAAAAAACCTGAATGAACTGAATTTATGACTCTTCTTTAGACTCTTGCAATATAACGATTTGAAAATTTAAACAAATGACTATCAAACATATATTACAAGTTTTCTTACTTCACTAGATGGTGTAGGTGACATTATCACTCCTAGCTAACCTTCCTATTAATAAAATATTTTAAGTGTATATGTATATGTGTACACATTTAAAATGTATTGCACGTTAAAATGCAACAATCCAAAACAGAAAAATAAGCAGATACAGCAATCCGTCATTGAACCAAGGATATATATATTCCCATAAAACTTCAAGTTCGAACATGATACAACACAAGTACGACTTTATTAACGTTTAAAAAAAAAATATGGAAATAGAATATCATATATGTCGTTCCCGAATTAAAAGCTTCAACCTATTAATTAATAAACCTGTAATTGCTTCTAAAGGCTAAATTCAAAAACAGCTCCTTCAGTTGAAGGAGCTATATTTGGTAATACTTTAAATTCTATATCAACGTCGAATAATTACAATTTTTAATTAAATAATAATTACAATTCAGAGTCCATAAACATCACATTAATAACAATACGAAAATATACTCATTCATTCATCCCACCAATGGCATCCTCAACAGATCATACTTTTAGAAGGAAACGGTTTATTACAGCAATCAAGGTATTTTTCCACGACAGGTTTGTAATTTTCTTTTCGAAAGGCTCAAACCGCCGGTTAAATCAGTTTTCCAAGGATTCTATGACTTTACGAAGAACCGAAGCAGGCCAAGACAGAGAAAACAAGTCGATAAATAAAGTTCCTGTTTGTTATAGAGCTCGATGAGTTGGAGAGATCCGCTTTAAAAGGGAAGCAATAATGAAAAAATTATGGGGCAGTTACAAAATGGGTACCCGTTCATTAATTCTATATCAACTCATTTATATGGTATCAGTCCCGCTGGTTGTCGTTTCGAATTAAGTTTTAACTCTTCATTCGTTTCCTTTATATTATTCTCTAAAATATAAATCACCGTGAATTTTTCTATGGAAAAGAGTGTGGAACTATGGAAAATGTTTATATTTCGGTAATCATTTCATCAAGCACAAAAATACATCATCTATACTTCCTTGACGAAGAATGGAAAACAATTGAGAAACAAAACGATCTCTTGCACATTTTTATCTTTTATCTTTTAGGCAATCTTAAACATTATTTTTTTGTATAAACTATTTCTTATTTTATGTTATTAAATTCGAGGTTGAGATCACTTTTTAATAAAGATTCCATCACTTTTAGTTCAACATTATACAAACAAATTTAAGTGTCCTATTTTCAATTGTCGAGAGATATAATGATAACTAATTACTTTTTTATATCATTACTTACAATAATGCAATTTAATCTGAAAATTCATTCAAAAGCTTATTTTTTTGGTACTGAAAATTATGTAGTACAGAATATATCAATAGTTCTTAAGCTAGTTGGCCATTGATGACCACTTCAGCATTTCTGTCCCTGACCCCATCCCAATCCGAAGAATATGAATTTACATTAATTATTATTAAATGAAGTGAATTTTTTAGTAACAGCGGAAAATGGGACATATGTGAAGATAACTTTGTTTTTCCTTCATAGACCATAATTTAAGACTCAATAGAATATTTTAAGTGGCAAATCCAAGGAATGAACTTTACTAATTAGAAATTCACATACATATGTAATATTGCCAGACTTGAACTGTAAAAATATTTGTCTCTATTCATTGTTTCCCTGATCCCTTCATAGTGCTAACCTGAAAAGATAGTTCCTGTAATTGCTAATTGTAATAAAGCTTATTCCGATATTTAGTAGTGATTGATTTTAAGTAAAGACTGATCAGGTCAAATTACTTAATTTTTAATTATTACTAATTACAGATTCCAAAAAAAATTTATACAAAATAATATGGATGATCACTATAATCGTATATACAGCTAGGAGTTGATTAGTTAATACAATCATAAAAATATGATTTTTGAACTATTCTAAGATTTGGAATGTATTTGAATCGGCATTTTGATGTGTCAAACTTGTAAAGTTAATTAATATTAAATCAACATAAGGCATTTTTTTCGTTTATATTTATTTTTTAAACATATATTATGACACAATCAACTATCTTCATATAGACTATCCCCACTTCTACCTCACTCCCTATACTCCTATTTACTACCACAATTTCTATTTTTCGATGAGCAAACATTATTTCCTCGTAAAATCATTTTTCTTTATGATGCGAATGTGATGAGAAATAGTAATGAAATTATTCTCTCCACTCGACAAACAATATTCTAATTAATTTAAAATAAAAACAGACAAGTTCAAATTAATAAACATGAGTTATATTTAATATCTTATGAGTTATAATTAATATGATTATTCACAGGATCTACATTTTGAAACTATATTTCATCTAAAAAAAAACCCTTCAACCATTAGCCTTGAAAATATTTATTACAACTATAAATGAATTTCCAAACTCAGTTTCTTGAGTCTGATTCATTCAGACAAATATATATATAAAAAGATTTTCAGCATAAAGGAATACTGAGTAAAATAGTTGTTATGCCATGACAAAAGAACCAATAAAATAATATCCTGCAGCTGAAAACCTATGGAAGGTTGCAAAAAGGAAAATAAAATATTTTTTTCTTACTGAATGATAATTGTTGACCTTGCTAATATATGTGGAAGAAAGTGGTCTGGGTAGAGGTCAATGAATTTCTCTTAGAATTGGAGAAAACTTTATTAAGTAGCCAAAGTTTCGACCTACTTCGTAGGTCTTCTTCAGGGCTATATGAAATATACAGACAATTAAGAATAAAAAAGGTACAAATATATTAAAACATGGTAAATATAAATAAACAAAAGTATGGTGAATACAGGCAATTGAAAATAAAAATGATATAACCTTTATATTTACCTTGCTGTGCAATTTTTATCATTTTTATTTTCAATTGCCTGTATTCACCATACTTTTGTTTATTTATATTTACTATGTTTTAATATATTTGTACCTTTTTTATTCTTAATTGTCTGTATTTCGCATACAGCCCTGAAGAAGACCCACAAAGTAGGTCGAGACGTTGGCTACTTAATAAAGTTTTCTCCAATTCTAAGAGAAATTCATTGACCTCTACCCGGACCACTTTCTTCCACACATTTTTTCTTACATTTCAGACAAAACAAAACAAACTAAGTGTGTAGAAAACCCTGAATATAAGAAGAATAAAATTACCTACAAAAATAAGTTTTTAAGATCTTGTAACAAAAATGGAATGAAAAACCAAAGAGAAATTAGTGTGATAGCTCCAAGTAATTTACGTATTATTAAGATGGATGATGTTTAGCTAAACATGCAGAATTATATTTCTCTTTCATGAATTTTCTTTTATATTTTTCTTAATTTTCTTCAACTCAGTTATTCTTTTTTCTTCTTGATATTTGCCATGAACACAGTGACTAATACAGTGTTTTGATAACTTCAAAAATACTCTTTATATTAATTTATTGGCACGATTAAACATGACTATGTTAAAAATTAAGGAGAGATAATGATTAGTATATTTTTGTTTAATACTATCAGTCTAATTTAATTTGGTAAAAACATCGACCGAAATTTAAAAATATTCTTAGGGTCATGCTTCATTATCATCATGTTTTTGCCCACTATCTTATGAATTTTTATTAAAATTATTTTGATCATTGTATTTCTGATTGATTTATCGCAGATAGAAATCAGGTCTAAAATAAAGCTGTTAAACTAATGAAAAAATCAATTAACTAAGTATAAAAAAAATTTAAATAATTAAATATAAAAAATTTAGATCACATTTATTTTCTCTGCTGTTAATATTACTACTTTATTAATTAATTTATATGAACGTTATTACTTGTTTTAAAAAATGACTTTATTAACATACAATAACTTATACAAAATTTTAATTTTTATGGTTTAAATATACAACCTCTCATATTTTAAGAATTGAAATATTTAACTTTAAATTTAAAGAGGAAAAAATGGGCCTATCCAAAGTTCAGGTTTTCTACAGCCCTTAGGCGTACAAAGTACAACCAACCCTATGAGTAATAACTCCTTTTTATTTTAAATAGTAATAAATAAGGAGTATCACTAATCCTACAATATGAGGAGAAATAACTGGTAAAATGAATGGTCAGACACAAACTTCTGGTATTTTTCAGAGATTGCTCACAGCAGCCAATTTTATAAATAATGGGGTGAGAAGAAAATTACAATTTTATGTAAATGTTCTTTACAGTTGAATGTGAAAATTATTGACTAGTGCAAAATCAAAAAATCAAGACCATAGGTGGAGAGGTAACTAATTAATGAGACATAAACATCAATTTATGGCGGGAAATGGAGTGATTGAAACATTGGTAATCCAAAGGAGCACTATGCTAACACGGAATAATTTGTTCATAATGTTTTTTTAATTAATTCATCTAACAGCATGTACTCCTAATCTCACTGTGGCTACAGTAGAGGAATATAATGAAGGATCCCATTACATTAATCAGATCCCATTAACATAATTGAAAATTAGATACAAGTAAACTATAATTTAAATATATTATTGAATACAGCTCACCTTAACAAAAAGATTTTCTGAAACAGGAACAAATTATTCCACTTCAAACACTGAGGTACCTCCTTTGCATTCTAAAGATTAGTTCATAATTAACAACATTGAAAGTTTTAAAAGTTTGTATTTCACAATAGAGGCATAAAATAATTAATATTAATAGTTTCTAAATTGGGTAATTATTCCGCAGTTTGTTTCTTTGAGTTGAGTCACAACAAGTTTTAACTTTTCATTTGTTTCTCTTTTAATATTTTCCAAAAATACAAGTTATCTTAAGCGTAACTATAGAAAAAAGAATGTAATTATGGGAAATGTGTGTACTTTGGTAATCATTGTCCTCAATTACATTCTCCTTTCCTAACTAAAGCTCAAGATAACTTGTATAATACAGAAAAACATCCAATGAAAAAAATCTTTCATTTCTGTTTACTACATCTTGAACAATTTAATCCTAGGATTTTTTTCATAAGAAATATTTAGGGCCAAATAAAATAATATAAAACCCTTTAACAACTTTATACAAACCTTAGAGTGGTTGTGGATTTAAGACCCAGTAACTTACTAGCTTTAAATTTCTATTCAAAATCCTAATATTAGATATGTTGAAGAATGGGCAAGCATGACTTACTTATCATATAAAACAATAAATTTTCAATTTGTTATATTTCACTGGACTTCAATACTTTAAATATAATTAAGTAAGAAAAACCATTATCCAGTCATATTTCATTGTTTATTAATTCTTCATACGTTTGACGTTTAGTCATTATCAATTGTTAAATATAGGCTTTATGCATCAACCTATAATGTATATAACTATATAACGTTTTAAGGCAATTTTGCTGTAAAGACAACAAGCAATGCATTTTAGAGGTATCTATGCTTTATTTCGCTAATTGTTGGGACAAATAATGTTTTAAATTTATATTCATTTAATTGTTATTGTTGTCTTTAAAGAAAAATTTACTTATAACTTTATATAGTTATATACATTATAGGTTGATGCATAAAACTATAAATTTTAACAATTGATAATGACTAAATGTCGAAACGTATGAAGAATTATAACTAAGAAGTATAACTAGATAATGGTTTTTGTTACTTAATTATGTTTACAATTACTTTTTTAAACAAATTTAAAGCTGACTACATTATCTGTCCATCTCTAATTTTATTGAGTTGGATGTTATTTGCTCTATCCGGGTCATGTTTAGTTATAAGTGTAATAAATAAGCTAAAAGTGCAATCAAATATACAACACTAACAATATAAAGATTGAATACCATTTACATATACTGCACTGCGATCTGAATCGTTTAGCTTCTTTTAGCTATCTAGTCTTTAAAATCTTAACTTAAAAATCAAAGTCTACTTTGGAGGTTCAAATACTAATGAATATTTTGGCAAAGACTATGTAAAATTATAGAATTCACTCAACACTAACATTAAATTTTATAGTATATATCTTCACTTTGTAAGTATAAACCATATACAGTCAATATTTTCACTATAAGTACTTTATAACTAGAAGAATTGACTCTATCTAGTTGTGGTTCTGAAGAAGAACATAAATTTTGCCTAAAGAAGGATTAATAAAATAGCTGATTACTTAGAATTATTATTTACTGAAGAATGGTACAATAAATGTTTATTAATTACTTTTATTAAATCATTCTTTTTTAAGTTACATACTGATGTATCTTGCATAATAAGATGTCCACTTTATTAATAAATTCTAACATATATGATTTATACTTCATAATACAACTCTACTTCAAAGTATTTATTTATTAATACTACTAAGTAACATTTTATTCTTTAGTAGAAATTGATAATATTTTCAATAAGGAATAAATATTTAAAATCCTAATTTACCTTCATTGCTGTCAATTTTATTTTCTTGAAAACATAACTTAATGACAACAGATATCTTCAATCCCTAAAAAAAAACTCATAAAGCAGTTACTGTCTTTTTGGCTCATAAAGCAGCACTGCAGCCAACCTACAACTATTAAATATGAATTATATAAAGAATTAAGGCAGAGCTTGATCAAATCTTGAATTCATTTAAAAGAAACCATATTTTAAAAATTAAAAATTATTTTTTAACACATTCTAATACTGACTTAATAACAATTAATACATTTTTAGAAAGTACATATATTGTTAAAAAATTTCAATTTTATTCCTTAAATAGTCTGTGTTGTTGGCATGAACTGATGAATTAGTGAGTAATTGTTGTTTAACTACACCAACAGTTATTTAACCAAGTTAAACATACATTGTATACCATTGAGTGATGAGTTGTTATTAATTTAATCATACATCATATGAATTTCAAGTATATACATTTTCAATATCACAAAAAACATAAACATTTTGAATTTTATTTCCCTTTAATTCAAAATATTATCATCTATGATTTATGATATAAAATGCTCTTTACAAAGCATATCGAATTGAAAGAAAAAATTCCTCGTATCTTTGTAGAACCAAGGATAGGTTTTGAGATGCTAGTGAGCATTTGAAAAGAAGAAAAATCATTTCGCTCAGTGGATCAGTTTCTACCAAGAAACTTCTTTGTACATTCCACATGAATTTAGGCTGTTTTTATTTTTGTAAACAGAACTTCTTCCTACCATTTAAAACCACTTTTGTACAAAAAACAACGCCGAATGTATTTCCAAAAGGAACCAATTGAATTTAATGATAAATTTCATTGCAGTAAGAATTGTTCTAAAAAAATAAAAATAATCTTTAGCACTACTAGGTGCAACAACCCTTGAAGATTTTTTAGTTTGCTAGCATCGTGCTCGATCACCAGGTATTTCCTCTGTTCAATGCTTCCACATTAGAGACTTGAAGCCCAGAAGGTTGCAGATTCCACTGGGTTAATTTATGTCTGATAACACACTAAATAATTTACCAGCATCAGCTGCTCTTGAAACCAAAAACTGCACTGTGTCTATTTGTGCACTGAGCTACTGTGCTTAAATAACTATAAAAACTCTGTTTTTCTTCAAACCAAGTTACTAAAACAAATTAAATAATACTAGTGGTTTGATTATGTCAAATATAGTTTTATCATTATTTACAAGTAAGAGTAAGAACATAGTATGAATGAAAATTAAATACATATTTATAAAACAATGAAGTAAATAATTTTTATGAAAATTGCAACTTTCAAACTTTTCATTAGCTGCTTCACAATTTTCTTAAGCTTTTTTTTTTATAAAGATTAGCTGATACCATCATTTTTAACTAAAAATGATTTTTAGCAATATACTTGTGAAAAACTTATTCTTCGTGGTATAATTAATATTATGTTCAAAACTTTAGTAATTATTATAAGTGAGCCTATTGAAAAACCGACCCCAAAAAATACCAATTATTTAAAGTATAAATTGGTTTTGGGGAAACAAATAGATAAACTAAACTAAGTAATTATAATTTCTACAAATAAAATTGCTGAAAAATATTTCTACTCTGAAACTTGATAGTATTGTCGTTTTTCGCAAAATAAAGAAAACCTGAAAAGTTTGTGAAATATTCATTTGGTAACTTAAATGATTCTATCTTTATTAAAATTATTTATTTAAAAAAAAACTCAATCGTTTTTAAATTTTAAATTTTTCTTCATGTCCTTGTACCTGTATGGCAATTATTATAACAAATATTATGTTTGTTATAAATCTTATTTTTATTTAATATTTTTTTAGCAAACTGTGTCCCCCATAACTCATGATGAGCATTGGGTTGAGTACAGTGGTAAGGACTACCACTGTTTTAAACCGATGGTTGTTCAAAACCAGTTTTTTTAATAGTGGCAATGCTGTAAATATTCTCCTAAATAATATGCTTAATTTAATAAGATAATTCATTGATGTTTTTGTTTTATATTGAGAAGTTGCCTTGGATTCAATACATAAACTGTACTGTTTCTAAGACCACCATTGTACAAGGAGGTGATTTGTAGGATA
The DNA here is from genome assembly GCA_037127475.1 of Arma custos. NCBI lineage: Eukaryota > Metazoa > Arthropoda > Insecta > Hemiptera > Pentatomidae > Arma > Arma custos. The sequence continues at coordinate 67,432,009 of CM073762.1, forward strand.
TCATGCTCAACTGTTAGGTTTTTTCCCCAATTAAGGGTACCCATTTTAAAGAAGTTGGGTGAGCCAACAGTAGCTAACCTGCTCCTTTTTAATTAGACCAAGTGAAATGAAAATAAATCAAACAATACAAGGTAGTTCATTAGATGGTATAATTTCCATTGGTTACTAATATTTTTTTTAGTAACTATTGTAAACTGTACCGTGAAACAAATATTAAGTATTATTTAATTCATTATTATTTTACTCAGTTCCATAAAAAACAATTTTTATAGAAATTAATTTTATTATAAAATTCAATTTTTTCAATTTGGAATATTATTATTACCAGGAAATTGGCTACAAGTGTTAACAATAATTTTTTTAAACGGAATGAGAAATAATTAGAAGTTTAAGCGAGGCCGAAAAATTAATATCTTTCTACAAATAATTTATACCAAATTAAACATCATCATTGATTAATATGTGAGGGTGAAAATATTTTAATTGTTATTAAAAATATTAGTAATTACTACAGTGAAAGCTGGAGGCTAACACCTCGAGTGTGCAGATTAAATTACCAATGGTGACCAACATCACACTCTTAATATTGATGTCGCTAACTGGGTAGCCCCATCCTTTGAACTAAAGCAACTTTGCCTTCCTTAATGAGGCAGTAAAGTTTGTATTCAAATTGGTTATAAACTTGGACAAACTTTGTAATTATGCTAATAAATCATACAAAGAATCTTTCACAAGGGAGATAATCCGATCAATAAGTTAAATTATGAATCTCCTAAGTAATTAGGTTTGTTTTTTATAATAAAAAATTGCCACTTGTTACAGTTGCATAAGTTTTAACAATTTTAAATTATGGCTAATATCATACAGATTTACGCAGCCTTGTGTTTTAATGTGGAGCGGAGTGGTTCAGTGGTAGAGCGCTGAGTTGCTGTGCCAAAGGTACCGGGTTCGAGTGCGGCTGTGGCAGATTTTTTTTGGCCAATGTTGGATCTATAGGGCCTGGGATCCTCCTGGGGTCACCCAGCCTCTATGAAGTGGGTACCCGAAATAGGGTTGAAAATCTAGCGGTTGAGTGTGATCTAGAACAAATCACTTCCCTGCACAACTTTGTCCGAAAAACATTAGAATATCTTCCAAATTATGTACCCAAGATCCTTCGAGGTACATTTTTTCTTAAAAAGCAATTTCGAAGTATTTTAAGAACTGCGGTCAGAACATCATCAAAAGTCATTTTTGGCGAAATACTTTGTTACTCAGTTAGCTGCATGAATATTAAATATCTGATACCGATTCATCTGTATGCGAAAAACGAAAAAACAGAATAGGTGATTACAATTAGCTTGGATTGAATGTACGGTTGATATTATTCATTCAGCTAAATAAGTTATTCAAAACGCATTCGTGCATGTTTTCTCTATTGCTTCTATATCCATGTAACAATTATTATAATTGTTATTCAAAATAGGCTGCAAAATATTACATGCAAAACATTTTTCAATTTTAGTCATTATGTGATACTCCCATACGAACTAATAGTTTTAGAAAATTCTTTGACATTTTATAGAATAAACTATGCCGTTTGTTAAACCGTTATTTTATTAAAATATAAGATAGAAGATAGAATATATATAAAATTACATTCTCTTTTTCAAGAGCTCGCGATAACTTATATTTTTGGGAAACGTCATAGAACAGTTAAACACTTAAAACTTGTACCTCAACTCGAAGCGACAACCTGAGAAACTTATATATTTTTTTCTATTTATATATTTATGGTGAAATCGACATTAAAATTGAATGCAAATCCGTATATTAACCGTCATTACATTAAAAAGTATAAGCTGAAACAGTTGCTACTCTATTCTGTCTTAATATATTTCTCTTGGATAAAGTTGTTTTTTAATATAAACTATTTATGTTTTATATTTTATTTAAATTGCAAGTACTTAACTAGATTTACTACAAAAACAAATACGACTTTGAAAAAAAGATCGACAACGCCTTTGCGAGACGGTTGCGTAAGAGTTGATTATCCAGTCAGGTAAGTTCTTGGCCAATGTCAAGGGCTCATCTCAGGGTCTGATGCGTTTGTTTACCTTGTGGTTGGACAACTACGTCAATAATACGTACTACAGTAAGTATTTAGAAAGAAATTAGTATATAGTAAGAAATAATTATCGCTTTTCTGTTAATAATATTACATTGAAAAAGATATGGTAACCTAAAAATGTTTTTTAGCGGCTAGGTAAAGAAGGCGAGATTATTAAACTATTGGGTTAAGTTTTCGGAATAGTTTTGATCCGGTTTCACACGTTTCCGAATTGTATTTTGTTTTATATTTCAATAAAATTGTATTTTTAGCCTTTGGCTTATATCTTTAATGAACTGCTCTCTAAGATTGGTCCTTGGTACTCCGAGGCGATCCCGCGAGTCACATCATTATGATGGGTTAAAGTGGCTCTTCCCTCCCATTCGTAGACAATATTTCCTTAGTGCTTTTCTATACCAATCCATTAACTCGCAACACCCTTCATTTATCTACAGTCTCCTTCACTTCAAATCCTCAGTCCAGCACCACAAAACATGCTCCCGCCTTTCCTAATAAAGCTTTTCTGAAATAATTCTCCTTTAAACCCGGTATCTTTTGATGCATGGTAAATTCTCAAGAATAAAGTAATAAAGTTATGTCAACAAATTTATTTTATCAACTCCAGCAATCAGCTGCATGAATAATTCGTTTGAAGAAAAATAGAACCAACGACATTTTGTGATGGTTTTAGTCCAACGGATTTTTTATAAGCAAATGAGCTTATAACATGATACAATTCAATTGAGAATATTTTTTTATTTATGTTTATTTTAATAAAAAAGTATATTTGCTATCATCTCAACTGCAGAAAAACACACAACTTCTTTTTGTCATTTTATATGAAATTTCCATTATATTTGATATTAATTTTTGTTACACGCTAAATGTATGCTATGCTTGGCCAAACACTAACTTAAAATATACAGTACGTTGTAAAATTCCTCCATTCATGTTAGATTTGTAATATAATTTAGATGCATCATAATATTAGTCGTATACAGAATATACACTGTAGTAGACATTTCATGTAAACATGTTTTTTGGTCAACATGACAATTTATTTATGCCAGGAATAATAACAGATGTTGATATGTTGTTACAGACGATAGGACATGTCAGTGGTTGCAACATCAACCCAGCTGTGACAGTTGGTCTCTTGTCATGTGGAAGAATTGGGCTTCTCAGAGCTGCTCTCTACATCCCTGCGCAATGTGTAGGGGCTATAGCTGGTGCTGCCCTACTAAATGTATGTATCATATAGATTTTTAGTTTATTCTATGTAAAAATTAATTGTTAAGACAAAAATAATTGTTAGGTCACATACAGAAAGTTTTAAGCTAAAAGACATCTGCCTCAAAACTGACAGGGAAAAATCCTGTATATACTACAAGAACAATTACGAATAAATTGACTATGAATTAATAATAATATGTTTTTAATAAAATCAATTATATAATTGGTATGAGCAATATTATAATAAAAAAATAAAATCAATTAAAATTATTGAATAAATTAAAAATAAAAACAATCATATTAAAATGTAATTTATTTATATTTAAATAAATTAATTTATCAAAAAAATATAAATTATCTCAACTCTTCATCTCTGGTCAATAAGTCAAAGTTTATATATACCTATTTTTTTTAATTTTAGCAATTCAATCACAATTACAGACATATTTTTTCGTCATTGTCTCTAAGTCATTTTTCATATTTTGTGGGAAGATTCCTTCATGGCAAATACCGCACTACCATAATGAACTGTGTTGTGGTCAAGTCGAATAATCTCCAAAATGAGATTCATGTACTTAGGGAAGCAGAATCGTGTTATTTTCTTAGTGAATAAGTGGCTAAGTCAGTCATTGGCTTTTCGAAGTTATGGCTTGTATTACAACTTCATTTCAAGCCAACAACTACGAGAATAAATGAGTTTGCTTCCCTCAAAACAGTTAACTCTCTCTAGATAAAATTCAACTTAACCACTTATTCACCAGGGCTGTAAAGCGATGACTGGTGGCTGATGAGTCTAAAAAAAACAAATAATTTTTGTTAATTCTATCAATATCTTAAAATAATATAGAATATTATTGCAATCCCACCAAACAATTTACGATTTTTTTTCGAGTTGGGAAGGCCTATTATCTTAATAAGCGTTACGTCATTTGGTTATATTATATCCAGTTCTTATTTTTATTATTTTTTTGGGGAGAAAACATTGCATGATTCATTCGGGGAAACTGGAACTGGTTTATCACTACCCGAGCTGATTACATAAGGAAAATACCCACGAAATAAAAATAACCGCCACCCTAGAGTACGTAAAACGCTGTCCTGTTTCAGGGACCTTAGTATCAAAATATCTTTGAAGAAATGTAGGGTATCAGTTCCGTAGGTTGTTGCTTCAATTTGAGTCACAAGTTTTAACTTTTCGTTCGTTTAATATTCTCGAAAACAAATATAATCGTGAGTTTTAGTACACAAAATTATAAGAAATGTGTATAGTTCGGTAATCATTTCATCAAGAAATATAGGTCTCAACTAACAATTCAAAACATAAATGATATATATCTGTTGAAACGTTCATTTGTAAATGAAATGATTACCGAAATATACACATTTTTCATAATTACACTCTTTTATTCCATAATAAAGCTCAGGATTATCTGAATTTTAAAATTAAAGAAATGCAAAGTTAAAAATTTTGGTGACTTAAATGGAAGCGACATGTGGAACTGATACCAAAATGAGTTGCTTTTAAAATCTACTCTTAAATTATAGAAATCTTCATTAATTCCGTTAAGGTGCTTGAAATAGGTAATCTAAGTTAAGCGAGGTGAGCAACTGGATCAGTGACCGTTCATTCATAACGGAAAAGCACCGTCCTCCGGAAGAAGTGAGGGTAATCGCACCCATCGGGCATAGCTTAACCCAGGGTACGTAAATCGGGAATTACGTTATTGTTTCTTTTAGATATTAGTACTTGTCCAGAGCTATGGATATGTCTGTCAGTAGGAAAGAAATATATGTTTTCTGGTGCTCAGCATTTAAAATTTTTGAATACTTCTGATTCATAGCAGACCGGAAGAACCGAGAAGTGGAATGGAGGTCATTCATATGATTAAAAGCAGTTTATTAGTAATCCGTGACAAACTTCCAAGCCATTGAAGGCATTAAAATTCCTTGTGACTTAAAAAAAAATGTCAGAAGTTTTATTGTTAAATCAAGAAATTTATGTTAAATTTTCGTTCAAAACCAATACCAAAGCAGTTGCAAACGTTACTGAAAGTCAAGGCGTTAAGTCCAAGTCCGAATTCTTCTCAATGTTCCTTTTGGAGCTGCTTTTTTTTTATGTTCTATAAAGGAATGAGCAAAGAAATTACATAGAGATCAATTATAATTCTAACATCACTGCCAAGCAACATGCTCAGTAATCAGAAACAATGTTCAAATAATTTAAGAACAGTAAACATTATTTTTGACTTAAGAAATACAGTAGAAATTTTTATTGTTCAATCAACGAAAGTTATGTTACATTTTCTTATAAGACCAATATCACTACAGTTTAAAACGTATTTTAAAGCCAAGGAATTATATCAGAGAAGTCGAAGTCCAAATTCTTACCACTGTTCCTTTTGGGGATGCTTTTTTTTTATGTCCTAGGAAGAAAATAAAAAAGCTGTTCTAAACGATCATTTTATAGTTTTTCAGCATTCCCAAGAACAATATTTAGTAATTCGAAACAATTACCAATCATCTAAGAACAACTATATTCTTTTTAATTCAAGCAAAACAGTAGAAGTTTTTATTGTTCAATCAACGAAAGTGATGTTAAATTATCGTACGAAACCAATATCACAGCAGTTTCATCATTCATCATTCTCTCTCTCTCTCTCTCTCTCACACACACACACACACACACTCCTTATTTATTAATGAATATGAACGAGTTAAGGGAAATCCCAATCACTCTTATGAATAACACGCTGACCTTTAGAAGTCATGCACCAGCAAGAGATTGATGGCTTTGCTGGAAATGAGAGCTGTATTTCCAAATCATATAGTTCATGGCATTGGCGACGGCCGATATACATATTATACATTATATTATTCATGTAAACATTATTTTCATTGCCATATCCAGTAGTCCCTCATGGGGATTATTGATTGGTTATGTTGGATGTCCTTGCCACCAACGAGAATTTAATCATACAAATTCCCAATTAGTTTTAATCACTTGTTTTAATCCAGTCCTGTATCAATTTATTAGTTGAGTGACAGGACTTTAGGAATAACGAACCGAAGGGTTACTTCATCTTTACATTTCATGATATAAAAACGATTCGTCCAATGAAATCTTCATGTGAAGATTTGTCGGATCAGTCAAAGAACAACTTGTCCCTTGATCCAACTACGTTATTCTTGGTTATGTGATTTAGATAATTAAAGTCAATTTAAAATTAATCCTAACAAATACCATCAAATTACCTTCACCCTTCGTCGTAAACCTACAAATTCCTGCCCTACTGTATCCTTTAATAATATTCCTCTGAACTCTGTCGAACAGGTACGTTACCTAGGACTCCATCTGGACAAACGTCTCACTTGGAATCCTCATACAAGACTGAAAAGACAAGAAACTGCTCGTCGTTTTCGCCTACTTCAACATTTACTGGACAAACGCTCTAAGCTCCCAATAAATTACAAAAGACTCATTTACATGACAGTTATCAGGCCTATTTGGACATACGGAGTTGAGCTTTGGGGCTATACTAAACCATCCAATTCATCTCGTATCCAATCCTTGCAATCCAAAATCCTTCGTAAAATCCTCAATGCTCCTTATTATCTCACAAACAAACTCATCCATCATGATCTTAATATCCCATATGTTACTGATTTGGCCCAAACTAGATACCTATCCTTCCATGACAAGCTCCATACACACTTGAATCCGCTAGTCTCTCAACTTGCTTCCCATACTATTCCTGTTAACCCTACGAGGAATCTGAAAAGAAGATGGCCTCGAGACCATCTACTATAGAACTTTTTGGAGTGCTACCGATGGGTAGTTTCTCCACAAGTGCTTTTCAAGTCGTATTGTACATATAGCAGATTTACTTATTGTAATAGTATTATAGTTGTAAATATCAATAAATTGAATTAAAAAAAAAAAAAAAAGTCAATTTAAACAAGCTCATTTGTAACATAAAAACAATCATTAATAGCAAATAGTTTAGCGTTCCTACGAAGACATAATGATTTACAATATCTCTCCTTCTAAAGAACATGTCATAACTCAAACTAATTTTTCAATGAAGGTATCTGAAAGTTCTAAGCGAATTAAAAAAATGAAAAATTAGGTATTCATGAACCAAAGCATTCCTATTGAAATGATGGTATTGGAATTCTTATAATAACTGATATACAATTTTTAAAAGCTCGAAACTTTTCTGATTTTAACTTATCTAATTAATCCCGTAAAACTTCAAGTTCATACATGATACAACTCAAAGTATGCCATTATTAAAAATAAAACTGTTGGATATAGAATATTAGATATGTCGTTCCTGAATTAATAAGCTTCAACCAATACAATTGACATTTTTGAGTTATGTTGTTGTTGTTTGAAGAAGCGGTATGTACTTAATTTTTTTTAATTTTAATCGGAACATTGTTTATATGAATTATTTTGGTTGCTACGCTTGGATCCTCTCCCGAAGTTTCTGGTTCTTACATGTTACATCCTGTATGGATTATAAGAAAAAATATATTACACTATAATTCTTTTTGTTTTTGTAGATGAATGAATACATTGAAATTGTAATAGGGATAAGTATTAATAGGGTACTTCATAATCAACGATATTGTAATCAAAACAAAAATGAACTTACATAAATAAAATGATTAAATTAAGAATTTTTTTTTTTTATTACAACAGAAAAACACAGAATTTTCTGTTAGTATTTTGTATAAAATTTGCTTTGATATATTTTTAGCTATGCTTGACCAAATACTAACTTAAAAGTTACAGTACTATAAGATTTATTTTTATTGAAGGATATGTCAAGGGTACATGCTAGGACCATTGTTCTGTTAACTCTGTGAAGCAATTATTTAATCCTCTTACTTCACGACTTATAAATTATGTTGTTTGTTCCCTGGAAGCGATTGTTCTTTTAATGACTAAGAGATATCTTAAATCCTCAGGAATCTTCGACCTGACTCTGAAATTTACACCGCAATTCAGGTTTGCATCATCTCCAGCAGAAAAAGTCTTGAACAGTCACCGTGACGTGAGATAATGTCTTACACAGTTTCAAGAATAATGAATAAAAATATTATAATATAAACTTTGGGTTCCTTTAAATATAATACAATTGTTTATAGAAAGTATCATATTTATACCATTTTCCAGGTACGTAATGATCAGTTTGAAATTTTCAGGGACCAAGTACAAAAAAACTGGATAATATTACACTGAAATAATATTCCAAATAATAATATGTCCCAGATATGGTTACAAATTTAAAATACTAAATAATTACAAATTATTTGAATTTAATATTTTTTTTAATTTATAAGTCACCCTTTGATAAAATAATTCTGAAATCTTTTATATTTTCCCTCTATCTCTATAAAGGGCTGAGACACGGAAACATGAGACTTCTAATCTGTCTTTAATTGAGAAGAAAACGGTTGCTAGAAGAAATCACCTTGTTACAAGTCATAATGACCATAATCGTCAAATGCATTTTAATACCAATTTTTTGTTTTGTTTTGTTTATTTTTCTTTGCTTTCTATAATATTCCTAAAGTATTACTTAATACAAAACTTATTTTTTGTTGACTATGAAAGTTTTATTTTATTTTTTGTTTCAACATTCTGGGAGAGAGAGTATACCCCTAGATTTCCTCAGCCCATGCCATTGCTACTTGGTTTAAAATAGTAAAATCAATAAAATACTAAATATTTATTTAATTTTTTAAGGGTTTGATAAAATTAATTAAAACTCACTCCCCCTTTAAAAGACAGATATATGAAACTTTTAATTCCAATTACTAAACAAATTATGGAATGGTATACGCAATTGTATATCATAGAGGAGTGATTTTGAATTTGGAACCTAATCTAAAAAATGCTCGAGTTGAAATAAGTGGTTAAGTCGAATTTTGTCCGGAAATAATTAACTCTATTGAAGAAATTGGAATCGTATCATTCTCATAGTTTTTGGCTAAAAAATAATTTGTAATATAATATGGCTCCTTTTCAAGCCAATGCCTGACTTAGCCCCTTATTCGCTACGAAAATACCACGATTCCACTTAGTATACAAAATTACATTCCAATTAGTATTACGAAATACCCAAGTAGACTCTTTTGGAAGAATATTCGACTTGACCACTTATACATCGGCGATGTAGGGATCGTGCATCCCTTTGTATTTATTTTTATTTTTCTCATTCAGCTTTGATGAAGACCTGCAGTATTGGTGGAAACGTTGGTTTCCACTAAATATTTTCTTAGTATTTCTTAACTTGCTTAGACTCCAGCCGTATTATTTAGCTAACACCTTTGAAAGTATTTATAAATGTACTCATTATGGTTTCCATTCGCTCAGGTGGTGAGCCCAGAGATAACTCGAGGTGGACTCGGTACCCCAGGCTTGGGGTCAGGTGTGACGGTGATGCAGGGGTTCCTTGTGGAAGCCATCATATCTTGCCTCCTCATACTAGTCGTCTGCGCCGTCACTGACCCCCACAGGATGGACATCGGCAATGCGGCTCCAGTCGCTATAGGACTAGCGATCACGACATCCCATATTTTTGCTGTAAGTACCACTCATTATCTTAGTATTATTATTTCTTACACAGGATACAAACAACATGATCCAAAATTCTGAGATAAATTGTTATTGTACCTTGGTTTATTTCGATTCATACTATACACAATGAAATGATCATTCCCACGCTACATGCTATGAGAAGATACAAAAGACAATGGCTAGAGGCCTGCTCAGAAAACATTAATTATTTTAAAAATTTCCTTCCAATCAGAAAAAAACAACATAGAAATCAAATTTGCTGGATGCGATACTTCGCAGGTGCAAATCTAACTTAAAAGAATTATTTTTTTTTAATAGTCGCAAATTTCTTCAAATATAAGTTGATTGTATTTAGAGATCATGGTTGAGTACCTAAAAGTTTTCAGTAATAATAATAATAAATACTCATTGAGAGAAATTATAGAAACGCCATTTGGAACTTATTGTATTTTTCCTTTGGGTGTAAAAAAACCTTTAGTTCAAAAAATTCATTTCATTTCATCTATTTTTTATACGTTTCGACCCAATTTGGTCATTTTCAATACCTACATTTTCTCATCATTCAAACAGTATAAAACTTTATATTCCAATGGTCCTTATTACAGATCAGTTCCCTCCTGAAGTGTCTGATGTGATCTACGTTATTCTGTGTCATTCTTATTAGGGGCGTCGGTTTCACTTGTAGTTTTATTTATATTCATTGTCTAGGGTACTGCATATTAAAATTATATTTTTCCTAGGGGTGTAAAAAAAAACCTTATCAAACGTTTAAAAAATAGATGAAATGAATTTTTTGGACTAAAGGTTTTTTTACTCCCCTAGGAAAAATATAATTTTAAAGTCCAATACCCTAGACAATTAATATAAACTTATTGTATTTGTGATTTTCTTTCGAAAAACTCCCTTAAGGGATTCACTTGGAAGCGTGGATGGAGAAACATCCCATTGAAGGCACTAGCGTGGTTCATCTCTCTGTAGTAGATCCCTGCTCCAGAGACGTTTTGAGTAACCTCGCCTGATTTAATGGTAAGGTGTCTGTCAGAAATGATTTTATCAGTGAGTATGGATATCCTGCAAGTGAATTGTGTAATTTTTAGATTTCACTAACGGCGTGTAATTTTTAATATATTAATCTAGACGTTAATTTAAATATCGCCTATAAATTTGAATATAAATATAAATTATTTATATAGTACTGTTGCACGAGTATATCCCATTTCATGGTTGAACAATTTTTGTTTGTAAGCAATCTGAACGGATATCGTCCCTGACCTAAGCTATTGTTATGAGCATTGAACAGTTTCTGAAAGCTCTGACGTTGTTATTGCATCTGATGCTGACTAGGTTCTTCAGTTTCCCACACTCATCAATTATCCAGGATGCACCCTTAGGCCCAGACACGCGGTATATCTGGAGAGGATCTGGATGTTGGCGAAGGTGACGAGGGAAGGGTAACCCTGGGGTCCATCTTGATAGTCCACCTAGCGTGATGGTCCTATAAAACCAGGTCCGTGACCAAGGGTTCGATTCCAGCCCGGGACGTCAGTCATCCTCCGCTGTCCTTGTTCCAGTCAGAGGCTGCAGTGTCACAGGCGATAAATCAAAAATAATTACCTTTCAAGCGTACCTTGTGAACTTTAACATTTTCTAATAAGAGTAAATTTAAAATTAAATTTACAAACTCGAAATAATACAATTTAAAAATAAAATAAAGTATCTTGTATACCGGAGGATGGAGATAGTTGGGGGGAGGGGAGGGTGCAGTCAAAAAACACCAAATAAGTCTTGACTTATTTGCACCCCTGCACCTATGATTATGAATGCACCCTCCCCCCAACTATCTCCAACCTCCATTATATCATCCAGTCAACTATTTTCCTCTCTATCTTGTATATCCTATATTTTTGCATGTTAGCATACCTGCGCCCCTAAATTTTACTAGGAGCTCTCCTCTTATTCATTCAATAGCCTTTCGTTAAAAAGTGCTTACTTCCACCGTGGGCCTATTGTCTTATACATTAGGAATTCCATCAAGTCGATTGGGTTGATTTGATTGAAGTTATTTTAAAAAACATATTATGCTAGATTTAATTTTTGTCCCTAATTAAATTAAATATCTTCAGGGCACATTCCACAGTAGTCTAAGTTAAAGAAAATTTGGGTAAAGTTCTAAAATTAATTAGATTGCTATAATTTGTTACTCATTACGATAAAAACTTTAAACTTCAGTTCAATTTTTATTTTTAGAAAGCAGGCTAACTCAGTGGTAGAGCGCTGAGTAGCCAAGCCAAAAAGGCCCCGTCTTCAAATACGGCTGTTGCAGACAATTTATTTAATCTGTTAACTGCCCGGGATGAAACCTGTAGGATCTGGAGACAATTTGGGGATCACCCAGCCTCTATAAATTGGGCACTCTTAATAAGGGAAAAACCTGTCGGTTGTCCATTTCTTCGTTCCATTCCATTTATATGCAAAGTTTTTAATTTTTTTAATTTTATTTCAATAAATCAAAGATGGATGGTGAATTTTAAAAAATTCAATTTTTTATTCCACTAACATAGATTTACTTTTATAAAAATATCTACTAAATAATAAATGCATACTGTTATTAATGTAGTTTCTAATACCTCCTACACATGTCTATTTTGAAACATAAAAGGGAAGTGTGAGCGTTCATCGACGAAACTAAGACATGCCTCATGCCGACTTTACAAAAGAGCTTGGAATACGATCATATGTCATCAATGATGTAATCCATCCCATCGGAGATGCGTAGGAGTCCACGAGAACGATTACTCTCTCCGAGGATTATGCTCTGAATGTAATGCTGTGGATTCCTTTATCTTATCGAGACCTTTCTGCCATATCTGGAGGCTCTGACACTTTTGCAAAACCCGAATAGCGATTTGTAAACCCGACGAACGGACTCCCATACCAATGGGGCTCTATCCTGCCTAATCCAGAAGATGGTGAGTCAGAATCCTTGAGGTCCAACTGACATTTGTGTCTCCCCGAGAGCGGGATAAGCCTCTTGCATTTAATAATGAGGCTTAGGTCATTGTTAAATACGTTCACTTTATCGCTTTCATATTTCAATCGGGGCATCACAGCCTCTAAAATGTCAGTAGAAATGAATTTTACAATGTGGCTTAGTTCAGTGAGGTCAAAAGTAATAGCTGAGCATTTTGAACCTACACGAGTAATATTACTAGCTTTTTCCTTCAGGCTCTGATCGAGAAGGAGGCCATGGTGTGATTCGAATTCAGGAATGAGTATTCAAGTTTTTTTTAATAGCTTACCTTATATTTTATATTTTCTTTTCATGCTTTAGAGTTCATATGTATAAGCGTTATTTTTAATTTTTCAAATTTATCAATCCAATCAACTGCTTTTATATTACATCCCAATCAATTTTTCTATATTACACCCCATATTTATATTTTCAAATTTTTTACATTTCTAACTGTCATTCTACAAGATACCTATTCATTTCTTTCTACATATTCTTTTATTATTACATTTTACTTATTTAACCTCTAGAAGTCTATTATCATACAATTTATATCTATAATTAAACTAGTTTTTTCTAAATCCTTCATATTCCACCTATTTTTTAATATTTCAATCTTCTCATTTTGTATATTTCTGTTTACCTCCTCATTTTTCTTCCCCTTTATATTATGTTTACATTTTATCTTTTCTGTACATTTATTTTCTGTATTATATATTCGTTTTCTTTAATTATTATATCTGTCACTATTTTAATTTTATTATATTCTGTAACCACCTTTATGTTCATTATCTTTAATTATCATATCTATTTACTATTTCGTCATATCTAGTCACTATTTTAATTTTCTACATTACATGTCACTATATTCTTGTTACTGCAACGTTTTTTTTTTGTTCTGTTTGTTTCTCTCTCATAGCCCTGAAGATGACCTACATTGTCGAAACGTCGGCACACAATAAATAAGTATACACTTATTATGGTGTTTTCATTGACTGCACCCCCAACTGTTTCTTCCTTACATAAGAATTTCCAGTCAACTATTTCTTCTCTAACTTACGATGTTTTAGTTGCATGATGAATCCTACTTCTGTGTTCAGAAGTAATCGATTCTACAATCAATTATATTAATTTTTTTGTTAAGGTTTGAATGAATTTAATTTTTCATTGAAGATTGAAAATGAGTTTCCACAAAATTATGAAGTAGTCAGTAGCGCCCCTTGGCCACTAGTTTTTTGTTGTTTATTTGTTTTAGAAAATCATAACATTATTCTTTATATACTTTTTTATGCATAATTCAAAATATTGAATTACGGCATAACTGAATTCATACTTTAAAATAAAAAATATGCAGTTTAATTAATTATGAATTTCTTAGATACGTTATAAGGTTGCGAACCATAAGTGGTATGAAAAACAAACCTGGTAATCGCTGTCATAATAATATAGAGTGAATTAACAGATTTAAGATAACATTACTGGTCACGCTCAAACAATTAACCTATTTAAGGCATGTTAGCATGTAGTATAACATGCTATTTTTGTAGCATTTTTATGGAAAGGGCTACATAAAGAAAGTCAATCGTCCAAGAACATGATATTAGCAATATAATATTTAGATATATAATACTCTAGTATAAATTAATAACACTTCCCCATTAATAACAACCCATTAGTTTCAACCTTCTATCTTTCTGATCATAATCCTTCGAGTCGCCTGAAAAGAAGATGGCCTCGTGACCTTCCAACTTAAATCTGTTATATGAATACAACTGCCTGTTGGTAGTTTCTATACTTGCCTAAAGCTCATTCAATTATGTGCCATTGATAATATTTACTTGTTATGTTATTATAGAATAGAATTAATTAATTAATAGAAATAAAAATTAATTTAATAAGGGAACCACTTAGCTCAGTGTATAGAGCGCAGAATTAGTGAGCTTCCGGTAACGAACTCGGCTACTTATTCTATTCAAAGCCACGGATGTGTACCCCTGTAGGATCTGCAGACGTTCCCTGGATTTATCCAGCCCTTATAAAGTGGGTACTCTTAATTGTGGAAAAATATTGTGGTTGAAGGTGGTTTCGGCCAATTTACTCCCTACACATCCGTTGGCTTAGAAATATTACAGTCTCTACCAAGTTCTGAACGCAATGCCTCATTTGTGTTTTTTTTTTATTTTGATCAGTTCATGCTCATAATTATTTATTTATACCTAATAATTTTTGTGAAAAGGTATTTAGTAAAAAATACTTATTTTTTTCATTATATTTATTATTATGTACAGTAATTATTACTAATATGTTGATTTCAGATTCCGCTGACTTCATCTAGCATGAACCCAGCGAGAGCTCTTGGTCCTGCAGTATTGACTGGAGGTTGGGATAATCATTGGGTGAGTATAGCAGAGCAGATGCGTGTGTTAATATATATAAGTGTTGATGAGTGGAAGTAAGTAAAAATATAATCCTTTTATCCTTTTTATATAGAGCTTAATAAGTCGTGAGGAAGCACTTCATTGCTTCTAAAGTTGAATAACTTGACTTCATTTCTTCCTAAGTAGGGTGGATGGCAAGGTTGCATACTCTCACCCTTCCTTCTTTGGTCCAGAGCGACAAAACGTGAGGAAGTTAATGGACTTGGATGTGCAGGCTCTAAGGACTTGAAGTCTGCTAATGATGTGTGCCTTTTTGCGTTGAAATCCGGGGCAAGGTCGAACAGCATTAGACAGCCTATCCAGGAAGACAAAACCAAATCGAAAGAAGTTTAAATCAATAACCGACATCCTACATCTGAAGAAATATAAATGAAACTATGGAATTACGCATTCAATGATTGATTACATTATAATATCCACCACAAAATAGGTATCAACGTACAGATAGTTAGGGAAGGAGAACTCACCTATTTCAGTCGCTTGAATGATTCAAATTATCATGCTTTAGAAACTTGAATATTTAAACATGTATATCTGCCGCCCCGTGAATAATGGGTTAAGTTGAATTTTGTCCAGAATGAGGAAGTACCGAAGGAAGCGGGATCGTGCCATTATCCTAAAAGCAATAAATCCATTTCAAGACAATGTCTGACTTGGCCCCTTGTTCACTACGAACAATCCTAAGAACAAGAAACTCATTTCGACGAAAATTAGACATAACCACTTAATCAACGAGGCTGTAGATATGTTTAACATATAAATATGTTAATAAATAAATATCTATTTAAACACATATCATATGAAAGTAAACGCTATTTCACTTTCACTTGTTAAATTAAAGGCTGTTATCACAAGCTACTGAACAACCTTAGAATAAAAATTAACATTGAAAAACTCCATAACAAAGAATCATTCATTTCTCAAAATATACATACATTTGATAAAAAGTTATATGACTAAAACCTCACTTCTAGTACGACAGGTACGAAAAGGTATGGATAGTAATTTAACTTAGCTGCTGTTTTATTTTAGTTTCATCTGAAAGAATAGAAAATAAGTATATAATAATAAAAATTAGATAAACAAAAAAAAACATGAATTTATTTCTTCTCGGTTTCTAGGGTCGTGTGGCCCATTGAAATGGATCCCTAGACGTTATGGAAAAGCTATTTTAGTTCATCCCGTGGGTGGTAAAAACCAAAATAGGATTTCCAGAGCTTAAAAGCGATTAAGTGGTGTTGGGTTTATTTATTATATTATATTAAATGATATTCTAGACCTGAACCAACTATTTTTATTCTATATATCGCAACATGGAGTAACTGATTTGTTTGTAGCTATTATTATTTTTGTTGGGCTAAAAACAGATATGATTATTATACACTATTGTAATAGGTACAATAAATCTTTTACACATCTGATATTTGTTGTATATTAAAAATGTAATGCACAGATTGACGGTTCCACGATAAGGAAAATGTTATCCAGTAATGAAAAGTACATTGGTCATCTTCTTATTAAGTATTTAAATGTAATGTATATTTAAAAAATGAATATAAAAAATCAATATTCACTAACAACGAATATTTAAATAATTAACTAATAAAAGAATAAAGCGGACCGTACAAAATCAATAACATTTAAATAATCATAATAAATATTTATTTGAGAAACAATACAAATGCCATTTGGCAAATATTGTATTTCTGCTCTTCTCTTGAAAACTTCGCCTAAAAGATTAATGTAGAAGCGTGGTTTAAGAAACCTCCCATTTGAAAGCACAAGGTTGTATTTTTTGTAGCTTCTGATTGATTAATAAATTCCTGTTAAAAATATCGTGTGAGTTTTCATTTATATTAATAATTTTAATAAATAGTTTGTTAATTTTTTAATAATTGATAGTGATGTACAAAATGTAATTTCAAACAAAAAACCCTTTTTCAGGTTTATCAACTAGTCATGATTACTCATACTTTATTACAAGTAATAATTAATAATAAAAAATATTAAATATTTATATTTTTGTTGCACAGATTTATTGGGTTGGTCCATTGCTTGGCGGCATCGTAGGCGGGCTTGTCTACAAGCTTGTCTTCTCTGCTTCAAAAGATGAGACGACTTCTTACGATCTGTAAAAGATATGAGAAAAAAGTTCACAAGATCTTTATAACGAGGCAAAAACTATAATCATAGCCTATTTAAATCAGAAAATATATCTATGTTTTTATTTATACTTCAATCTAAGAAATAATTTTAAAGGTATTTAACCAAATCATAATAGCCGCACAATGTAATGTAAATTAGCTATAAGCACAAGCTTCTGGAAGAAGGTGATTTTATTCACTGAATCGGATTGTTTTATGTATATTCTGAAAAAAAAAAATTCAGCTAGATATAAAAGAGAATTTTTGAACATAAAATAAAATTTCATTGTATCCAATAACCCAAATTGAAATTTCAAAAAAGTACAGAAAATTCCATAAAATTCGATTTACTATCGAATTCCTGAAGTCTATTCTCAAAATTTCAATGTTCTATCAAAACATTTACATTTTTTACAAATCATTTACCATTTATTATGTAAATATATATATTAACAATTAAATGGTTTATTATAGACAAAGATCAATGTAAATATTCATTTACTAGATTAGTTTTATACTTTAATCATCTTATTTATTTATCGTCGCTTACTGTATAAAATGCAAAATTACTAATTACTAATTGTGCATGTAGTTTTAGCATACCTTGTTTTTACTTAATAAAAATGCCCTTTAACGTTAGTAGTACACTCAAAAAAGAAATAGACAAATTATTGCGTAGTAATTTTTTTTCTCTCCTGAAAATAATGATTTATCACAACAATTAACAAAAATTAAATTAAATATACTTAACATATTGCAACTGAGGGCTTTAAATTCAGTGAAACAGATTTATGAAGTAACCTAACTTTATATATACTTAAAACTTTCTATAATTATCTCAACTGTAAAGATTATAATATTCGTTTAAGATTTTAATCTTGATTTATTAATAGCATATATGTGATAGAGTGAGATATAGAGAGAAGTTTGTATATTTATTTAATAAAAACTTTAAATATTAAATCCTGTATTTTATTATCACCTAATCAAAAGTTTTATTTTATGTTTTTCATTATTCGATTTTTGTAGACTATATTTCCAAGGCTTTAGAATACCTTGGAAAATTATTGTTAATTACCATAAATAATAATTATATCAAACCTCAAGCTTTAATGTAGATTTAGTTATTAGTTAAATAGTTATTTTTCTTAAATTTATTCCGTATTCAATATGTAAATTATAACATCTTATTTCATTTTCATTGTTATCAGTTTCAGTATTAAACATTTATTGATAAGAGAAATTTTAAGTTAATAATTAAAATGAAACAAAACTGCCATACACTCTCATCTTGTTGGCCAATATGGAGCATCTTGTTTCGCAATATGGAGTGGTAACGTTCAAAAAAATATTCAAGTTTCATCAGCGGAAGCTTGCGGTTTTGTTTCTCGCATTCTGGAAATTAAGACATGAATCATAAAATTCCTTCAATTGATTACGGAACAGTATAATGATAGTGGGTACCTTTTGTTTTCATATCTTGAGCTTCCAAGAATAAGGTTAAGCGAGCAATGAATACCGAATCAGAATTCTATAAGTACTCAAGATTTCAAACATTTCTTACTTTGAGGCTCACGAATCCATTTAGCAGGCAAATCTGCTGCAATAATTTACTGATTGAACAGAATATGGTAAGTTTTTTTTTAACAATTTTTTTAATGTTTTGAAATATTGTGAGCCTACGAAACTTATAGAAAATATGTTTAACCCGTCCTCTTGAAGGCATGCTATGATTTTTGAATGAGTAGAACAACCATTTTTTTTCCCTTATTCGTGAAGTTTTGATTCAATAAAATTCATTACATTTTTTATGTTTTCAACTAATTACACACTAGTTTGTTAATGTTGGTATACTACAAATAGCCAATAGCTCGAAAACTAGAAATCCAAACTAAACTTTAATTTAATAGAAAATTTTTCTTCCAGTACTATACTATCCATTTTTTTAGAACACTAACTCCCACAGTAACGGCTTCAAAGACGGCAAAGCTATAAGAAAAATTACAGGAAAGGCTGGGAAAAATAACAATCAAATACGAAAATAAAAAACATGGTGAAATATTTCACCGAATATGTGGTATTATTAAAATTGAAATAAAATAAGAATTACCTATCCACTGTCCACCTCTCTCTTAAGTGAACATTGTTCAGTAAAAAAGATTCCTTAAGTGCCTTAGATATTTCTATTAGAAAAAATAAAACATTTTTTAAATGAGGAAGGCGTCCCAATGCATCACAAAGTTTCCGTATTCATGGT
This sequence comes from Arma custos, assembly GCA_037127475.1. Lineage (NCBI taxonomy): Eukaryota > Metazoa > Arthropoda > Insecta > Hemiptera > Pentatomidae > Arma > Arma custos. Next base: position 67,451,769 of record CM073762.1, read on the forward strand.
CGTAAACTTCACCATTTATGATATAAAAATTATCTTTGTACTAGGGATCTTATACAACATTTATATTATAATATATTGGAGTAATTTTATGGTTATTTAAGTAGTTCAGTGGTAGAGCGCTGCGTTGTTTTACGGAAATTCCCTGGTTAAAATCCAGCGGTTGTAGATAAATTATTTAATCTGTTAAAAGTCATATACAGGGTGTCCCGAATTTAAATGGCAACACTTCAGGTACTTATAGGGGACCGAAAAACTAGGATAAAAAGTCCTTTAGAGATTTCCTCGTTTTTGCTTAGTTTTAGAGAAAATCGCAAATAAAGAAACAAAACAAAATGTTATAGGTAGCCATTATCACCTTTCAAAGTTCGTCAGGCTAGGCAGTGAGATATATAAACACTTAATGTTATCCTTTACATTCTTTTATTTGTTTACATTTTGGCTTCCTTCTAGGATTATAATTTCTAAATCAGTCTTCAGTCAGTTACTCAGATATTTTTGTGTGAACAGTATCAGCCACAATGCCGCATACACATTCTAATGTTGAATACGCTGATATGATTTTTGTGTATGGTTTCTGTAACGGTAATGCTTTAGAAGCGATGCGGGAGTATGCGCGCCGATTTCCAAATAGAAGAGTGCCTAATCGACGAGTCTTTTCGTTATTTTTTAATAGACTACGAGAGGCTGGGTCATTCTTAATACGTAATGAAGGCGACCAATTTCAGGCAGCAGTAAGAGCAGATTATAGGAGAAGAAATTGTGTCCAACGCCACTTCGATAACAATCCTGAGACTAGCATCCGAAGAGCATCTGCTGCATTAGCAATATCGCGGCAAGCAGTATGGCGAACTTGAAAGGTGGTAATCGCTACCCATACCATCATCAAAAAGTTCAGTATTTATTACCTCAAGATTTTGTCAAGAGATTGAATTTTAGTAACTGGTTTCTTGAAAAAATTCGCGATGATAATTTATGTCCATTAAAAATTATATGGACCGATGAAGCTACCATTACAAGAGGATGAATTGTTCCCAATGAAAATCCCAGAGCTATTAGAGCTATCAATATGACGAACTTTGAAAGGTGATAATCGCTACCCATACCATATGCATATACTCCGTTCCAACTCGATGGACGTCCAGCTCATTATAGCAGAGTCGCTCGAGCTTGGCTGGATATAAATTATCCACAACGATGGATTGGACGTGGAGTAGTAGTACCTTGGCCACCCAGATCACCTGATATGACACCCATGGATTTCTTCGTATGGGGAACCTTGAAGCAGAAAGTTTATTCGGTGTCAATCAACTCAATAGAGCAATTAAGAGACCGAATCATAGATGCAGTGCACCAAATAACAATGTTTAGCTGCAATTTATCAAGTGCTAGATGTAATGCTTGCATTGGTGCAAGAGGACATTTTGAGCAATATTTACATTAAAAAGAACATAACATAAATATAAATGTAAATAAATAAGTATAAAAATGAAAACTTGTTTTGTTGACTGACTGAAGACTGATTTAGGAATTATAATCCTAGAAGGAAGCCAAAATGTAAACAAATAAAAGAATGTAAAGGATAACATTAAGTGTTTACATATCTCACTGCCAGCCTGACGAACTTTGAAAGGTGATAATGGCTATCTATAACATTTTTGTTTTGTTTCTTTTTTTGCGATTTTCTCTAAAACTAAGCCAAAACGACCAAATCTCTAAAGGACTTTTTGTCCTAGTTTTTCGGTCCCCTATAATTTCCTGAAGTGTTGCCATTTAAATTCGGGACACCCTGTATAAGACTTTTAACAGATTAAATAATTTATCTACAACCGCTGGATTTTAACCAGGGACTTTCCAACAACAAAACACAAAATTTCAAACAACACAGCGCTCTGCCACTGAAATACTGAAATAACCATAAAATTACTCCAATATATTATAATATAAATGTTGTATAAGATCCCTAGTACAAAGATAATTTTTATATCATAAATGGTGAAGTTTACGACTTATAGGGGACCGACTATAAGTTCCTGAAGTTTTGCCATTTAAATTCGGGACACCCTGTATAGACTCTATGGGGTCTGCAGAACCTCCTGAGGATTAATTTATTTATTAATTTGACCCATAATTAGGTAAAAACCTGGTGATTGAGTGTGGTTTTGGCCCAATAGGAGTGGAGTGGCTCAGTAGTAGAGCACTGAGTTGCTATGCCGAACATTCTGGTCAATTTCGCTGCTTCAAAACTTGTATATACTCTGTTTGCAGCCGGGAATGGATCTGGGATCCTTGGTCTCCCAGGACACCTACCGAGCCTCTATAAAAAGGGAACTCAAAATAAGGGGGTACAATCTGGCGGTTGAGCGTGGTTTAGGACAAATCACCTTCCTGTACAACCATTAGTTAGGAAACATTACAGTTTCTACTATGTACTGGATCCTTAATGGGTTGTTGTGGCACATTTTTTTAATTTTATTTTGTACATACAAACTATTCATATCATTGTCCACATCAGTGATGGATAATCGATGCTTAATTACCTCAATATGAACTTGTCCAAAACCAGCGATTTTTAACCTCATGATAATTTGATGTGTGAGTCACGAAAGCTCGCGAACCCGATTACACGAAGCCAGTATATTATAAATTATTTATAACAAACAAGATCGGAGTGCTATTAATAGGCCAGTAGCGACGATAATGTATTCACATTATCGCCGATTACCACATTATAAATAGCCCATAATTGAATTCCTAACTGTTTATGTTTCTTGAAGAAGGTTATATTTATTATAATCCCATGATTAACAACTTCACTAACAGCTTCATTACAGATGGGCTGTGCACTCTACGATGCTTACCTTTAACAAAACAGGGACTAGAACGCTATACAAGCATCACATTACGGGGAGACCTTAATGTAATGAATGGCTGAATAGCAATTACTACTATTGAAATTGCAGAGGCACGTAATAACGAGCGCACGCTGCCATTCAATTCAGCGGGTTATGACTTTAATCCTATACAGCTCCCAACCAATTATATCTAACGAACTGAATGATAAAAATAATCGATATATACCATGGAGTGAAACCTGCCTATACGGAGTGAGATCTGCTAGGCAACTGAACCGTTTTCCAGAACGCTTAATATTAAGGTAAGAGGGAACAATTAGCAAAGGAAAACTTGCGGGAATAATAAACAAGGAATTAGGAACAGGATTCGGAGATTGGCTTGAATCCATTGAAGATACTTGTTTTCTTTTTATTCTTCATACAGATATGTGAATATGTTAAGGTAGCTCTATATGTAAATATATTTGACTATGGGGGTCGGGGTGGATGAGAGATTAAACAGGCTTGCAAAAGCGAGCCTGTTTACGAAAACATACGTTCTGAAACCAATTCTTCCACTCCTGGGGTCAGTGAAGTCTGTCAATCTACTGGATACAACTCACAACGACCAGATATTCCGGAATGATCAATCCACCTAATGTACTTCTAATGGAAATCGTGTTGTGGTTTTTCAGGGTATTAATAGCTGCCCGAATATTTGTAAAGTGACAATCTACTTCGGGAAAAGACCTTATACACCTGCTGACCCTGATATGCCTTAATCCATGGATCTAGACCGATTTGTCACTTAAATACAATTCTTTATCGGTGGCTAGGACACTGGAGAAAAAGTCCCAAAGGGACTGTTTATGTACTTATGGTTAGTCAGCAGCTGCGGAAAACGAATGATTCGTAGCAGCTTGATTTTGGATGATTCCCTTCAGGCTGTTTGTGCTTCTGCAAGCAATAGATGTATTGATCCGCTTTAGAAGTACCGGAGCTTGGTTATGCGATACCTTTAAGGATCAGAAATTTTTTGTTTGCGTTTATAGAATACCTGAAAGAACACTTTGGATAAATTTGCTGGACACAAAGTATAAACACAGTAATAAAAAAGAGTTCGTTAAATTCCAACTCTGTTGATTTGAAGTACATGTGAAAGTGTCAACTAGACACTGGCATTTAGGTCTTAATATGTTGACAACAAATGAGCACTTTAAATTATGGTGACTAGTAATTAATTATGTGCTGATATACACATAATCAGATAGGCATACGCTATCAAAAATAAATTACTTCAGAGAAATTCTAATAAAGCTTGTTAAATTAGGAACATATCTCATAACGGATATCTTTTTATTATCCTTCACGCGATAATAAAAAGTGGTTAATGGTTAATGAGGATACATACACAGCTTATTTAATAACTAGAATTTCTTCCCACGAATGGTTTTTATAACAGAGAATAATAAAAAATAACGGTTTTATTTATTCACATCAATTCATTTATTACTTTATCCGATAATTAATCTAATTTATGTCTTCCTCTCCACATACAGATGTTTACAGGCATTCCCTTTCATTATCAATTCCCATAAGTTTTCTCTTGATATAGCTTAGATATAGACAGGGAGATCACAGTAATCGCAATACGGAAAGGTGTAAAAGATGTGGGCCGTTCTGGGCGCATGAAGACCTTATCAAAAATTGATGAGTGGCAAAATACCGATGCTTGGGTGTAATGATGTTTTGGTATTATAAAGTTTAGATGTAGGAACAATTAAATTAAATAAAACTTGGATTAATAACAATGACGACTTAAACCTACATTCCCCATTCTTGTGATTTATTTATTATTAAAAAAATACTAGCATTTCCAAAGCATTTAAAATATAGGATTTACATAACCGATGTACTCCTTCATTGTTGCGTACAATAGGGATTTGAATTTCGCAAAACAAAATTATCGAAATGCATCTTTCGTTATACTGCAAATATACCGAAATAGTGGATAGATATATCGTAATAAAAATAGTAGTATTTTGATACTTCATACCGCGGTAATATCATTTTTCTAAACAATCTGTAAAGGCAATAGACATGTTGAACAAATATTTTAAAAGAAAGCTATGTACATTTGAAAAATGGGCAAGAATAAAAAACGTGTGCCACAATAAGGGTTTGGGGTTCACTTCATGGTATAGACTGCACTGTTCTTGGCTAACGGTTGTGTAAGGAGTTAATTTATCCTAGACCACACTCACCTGCCATATTTTTATTTACTATTTTGGGTACCGACTTTATAGAGCTCGGGTACAGGAAGTACCCTTTCACTGCTATTAACAGTTTTAATAAAATCTTCCTGCAACCAAAGCCAAGGAACTTCGGAACAACTACTCAGCGCTCTAGCGTTGAGCCATTCCGATCCCCGGCAAGAATACAACTACAGTTAATTTCCTTTGCTCGATCGATAGCCATTAGATAACCTATATTTTAATGCCATCCCATTGTTAATGCTTGTCCTCCGAATGACCTTAAGATGAGATAGGTCAGCTGGCTCATTACCCTTTCTCCATTACGGTCTTCTGTCAGCGCTAACTGTTGCAGGTGCCTTTGGCTCACCAGCACCATTTATCTTTTTAAAGAGCACTAAAGCACCGTGAAAGAATTTTCATTACATGATTTTTAATAGATATATAAGTAGATAATTTTATTGAGTGCAATAGTCAATGGAGAAACAGATATATAAAAATATAAAATGTAATTTAATATCTAGAAGGATTCACATAGTAGAGATGAATCGCAACCAGATTATCAGCTGGGAGAACTTCAGAACCCCAAATATCTTCATTGCCATCCAAAAGTTGGAGGTCTGTATCGGGAATACCTTTTGGTCCTAAAATTCTAAAATCTTTCCGTTTACCTCCTCATTTTTCTTTCCCTTTATATTATGTTTACATTTTATCCTTTCTGCACATTTATTTTCTGTATTTTATATTCGTATTCTTTAATTATTATATCTGTCACTATTTTAATTTCTGTTCATCATCTATAATTTTATTATTATCTGTCACTATTTTAATTTTATTATATTCTGTAACCACTTTTATATTCGTTATCTTTTATCATCATATCTATTCACTATTTCATCATATCTAGTCACTATTTTAATTTCCACATTACTTGTACCACATTACTACATTACTTGTCACCATATTCTTGTTAATGCAACGTTGTTTATATGTTTTTCTGTTCGTTTCTCTCTCTTAGCCCTGAAGATTGCCTACATTGTAGGCCGAAACGTCGGCACACAATAAATAAGTTACACTTATTAAGGTGTTTTTATTGACTGCACCCCCAACTATTTCTTCCTTATATTAGAAGTTACAGTCAACCAATTCTTCTCTAACATAAATAATGAATCGGGGAAACCATCACCAATACATTTTTTAAACAAATTCACGGGTAAATTGTTGGATTCTTTTGGCACAAAAACAGGTGTACTACTCTGTGACGGACTACACCATTCGACTATTGGAAGTAGTCAAGGAATGGAGGGATACTGCCATAAAGGAGTAAAGTCTGACTAGGATTGGTAAACTGCTGAGATGCAGGAGCAAGCAAAGGATAACAGAGTTTCCAAGTAAAACTATTTAACGAACCCTCCCTTAATGTAATATGGTAAAACGTTTCAATATTCTAAAAAAATTAAAAAAAAAAAAAAAGAATCCTGCAAGTACCTATGTATGCAATTAAACGGCGAATTCCTCAGCAGGAAAAATATTTTGTAAAAGTTAAAAATAAAAACTGTTACCAATCTTGGATTCACACCGTGACATGACCATGAATTAATTATGGAGCATTGTTGAGTACATGAACAGTTACGATTTCGAATAGCAATTACTTCCTCTACAAGAAGTAAGACAACTAAAATTAACTAGTACATTTTAGTAATACCCATTAAATTATATGCACGGTGAAAATACTTTGAAAAAATAATCTAGAGAAACATCGATGAACAATATCTTCAAGCTACCATTTTATCCATATTTCTTTAGCATTATGTAATTCGAAAAAATGTCGGCTACGGGGACTCAAAATCGGGCATATAAAGAGATATGATTTTTTCATAACTTCGAGTCCATGAAAATTATATAAAAACACTAAAACAGCACAAATTATTGTTTGGTAATGCTGTTTCATGTCATTTGGTTTATGCCATTTATCTACTGCCCCTTAAGTAAAAAAAGAAAAGAAAAAGCGAGAAGAATCTGGCCATTAATGTTCTATTATTTTACAAGCACTGATAGTTATAACTCGGATCTGTAACATCCAATAGCAATGTAACCTTAGGCACTTTCTCTCCTCTTTTATTTTAATTTAAAGCTCCAACATTTTGTATTTTTGAAGTAGAGACACCCGAAAACACTATAGACTTCCTTCGGCAAAATAATGTTTATGCTTTTTTATTTTTTGCTACAATTTCAAAACCGTATACTGAGGCGTATAGTAAGGAACACCTCCCTAAAGAGGACGAAATCAGACATAATACACGAGATCCTCGGACTCCTGACGGTAACGGACTTCATCACACGGAGGCATATCAAATTCTTTGATAGCCTCCAAAACAACACGAACCCACTATTCAACACACACCGACAGGCCGACCTCAGCGCTGGCAAACACATGTACAACACTCAACATGGACTGAGTAAACTACTAACTAACTCGAATCAGAAAGAACTAGTGAGCCCCATCACTAGAATCCCACTCCTAACATCTAATTAATCAAGAAAATCCTATTCCCATTTCCTCTCTTAAAATTCACCTGGTGCAGTAAAAGAGATGCTTTCTCTCCTGACTATTTTATTTTCAACACAATTATAAAAGCCAAGGGGATAGGAAATAACAATATTTTTTCGCATAAAGTGCTCTTAGTCAAAACAAATAAAATGTCCGATATTGTTCATGGGTTGTAGTAAGATATGTTTTTTTCTATGTTGTAATTGAAATACGGTCGTCTCAGTTATCAGTTAGATCAGTTATTAACAACAAGTTTACAAAATCCAAATAAATAAAATTTCCAAAATAAATAAAAAGGAGGATTTATTTATCGCCATACTATATATTAAAGTATCAGTATCGCCTGAGAAATCCATTGCTCAGAATAAACCAAACAGGTGATAACTGGAGACAGAATTATTATCTATATTTATCAAAACATTGTTTTGTCGATGATTATAAAACTTGCTACATTTCCTAATACCTAGATAATTTCATGGCATTTATGTGGAAAAACGTAGCTACTGACCTGACCTATTACACGCACGGAAAACATCCTAAAAGAGTTGACAATCAAGATGATATCTGGAAACTCATGCAAACTCATCTCTTTGCTCCATAGAATTATAACAGGCTTCAAATGGTTATTTAATTTTAATAAAATGTCTGATCCATGAGTTATCCATAATCCGACTGTCACGGATATAAACTGAAATACAAATCAACATTGTCATTGTCATTATTTTCCGGGTAGAAGTCGAGAAAGAGAATGAATAATAATAAAAGGCACAAAAGGCAGTTCTGCTGGACACCTACAGTACTGTCAAGAAATTTTGAAATTAATAACATCTCCTGAGTTTTGAATTTCGGGGCGTGGTTTTGGTTCCAGAGAAATCTGAGTGAAAATAAATTATAATAAATTCTTGATTTATTTAATTCATTTTCAAATAATTATTATTATTATTATTTAATTTTCATTTGCAACTGCGCAATTGCGTTTTGGAATAACATACAACTATGATTTGGTTAATTCATTAAATGAAAATGAATTATGAATTAACTGATAATAAAAAATCAAAAGAAAGATAGAAAATTCGTTTGCAACAATTATGAACAGAAAATATAATATATATTCAAATATAGTGGGGGGAGAGATGGAACAAATGTCTGATAACAACAAAACTAACTTTTCTTTAAAATGGTGTAACTGAATTTGTGAAAGGCATACATAAAAGTATTTTTTATCAATCCATTTGCAATTTTTGATCATAAAACTGAACAACACTTGATGCTACTGATCAGTAAATCCTACCTGAATAGAACATAATGAAACGTTTCCTTTTTCAAGAAACATTAGAATAAAAACAAGAATCCTTTAGATGCTTGAAGCTGGAAATCAAATGGAGAATTAATCATTTGTAGAAGTATTTTGTACAAGTTCTAAAATTAAAAAATGTTATCACTGTCAAACCGCGTTATGACCATGATTATTATTTCGCAATTGTATATGGCATTTTCAATTACGCGAGTAGTACGATTTCGAATAGCAATTACTTTCTTAACAAGAAGTGAGGCCAAATATACCAAATACATAACAATAATATAAAATGACCAAACGATATAAAGCCCATAGGTTCATAGACTGCATCTTATCAATATTCCTATTATTCATGCATATGACCCGTAAGCATATGATCAATTAATTCTGCATATGAAGTTTAAATATTCAAACATGGTTACAAAAAAAACAACTAACTTTTCTTCGAAATTGACCAACAATATTCTATGAAATATCATTACAAAATAGCTGATTTACCAAAATCCACATACGATACGAAATAATATTCTTTGAATTGTAAAGATTAAACAAAGGGAACTCAATCTAGGGCAGATAAAAAAGAATTACGTGGAATAATGGAAAGAATTAATTTCCATCTAGATGGAAATTCCCAACGATTGTCATACTCAAGTTCCTGGAACGAGAAGTCATGTTCACTGGGAACTCCATGGGCAAATTAAACTTCACGCTTTTTATTCCTATAGAATATTCAATAATATAATAAAATCAGTATTATAAATAAATTTTCAATTAACTTTCTCTTAATACACTATTAGTCATTTAGAAATTCGTTGTGAAACTTCTAGAAAAGCCTTGGTTTTCCACATCTGTTTGGACACCTGGAAAACTCACTGGATTCTTCCAACAGTGACTACATTTTTGTCTACACGTGTTTTGTTTTTTCACTGTTGGATTTTTAAATAACTCTATCGGCGCTGAATCCCAAAAACTTTTGGATTGATTTACAAAAATACCACATTTGCCAAAAACGCATTTATATTATTATTATTCTACATCTATTTTGAATTTATTTATAGAAATTTCCAGCTGCATTATAATAAAAAAAACAAGTAAATAAAATAAATGATTCGTATAAAGGCAAATAGAAGCCACCTACTCAAAAAACAGATTCAACTAAGAAGGTCACGATAACATCTTATCTTCTTAGATCTCCGAAGGATTTTCGGGAATTGAAGAAGTAGCCTCTTTTGGAACTTGTGGGTTTGGATGGTATTTTGGATGGTATTTCATGAAAAGACTGGTATCGGGTTCGGGCCAAATTAGTAACAAATGGGACATTAAGGTTATTATGGATTACTTTGTTCGTAGTAAGTAAGGAGCATTAAGGATTTTACGAAGGATTTTGGATTGTAAGGATTCGATAAAGAGAGGAATTCGATGGTTTAGTGGAACCCCAAAGATCTACTTCGTAAGTCCAAATAGATCTCTTAATTGTCATGTAATAGGGTGTTTAAAAAAATGGCCGTTTTATCAAATTCCAGAGTATTTAAACCATAAACTAGCCTATGGAAGATATAATAATTTGAGTATCATTTCCCCTATTCTAAAATGTATTAAATAAATAAAACTTCACTTCTTCGTATTCTTTAACATAATGTATTCAATTCAACTTCATTTTAAATTATTGCCTAATAAAGAAGTTAGGTTTATTTATTTATTAAATTTAAAGCTTCTATTTTCAGCCTGCTTCGCCCTTGGTTTTAGAGCTATCCCAACCATATTACATTTTATATAACGTGTTATTAATTTTCTTTCTGGAAATTGATGCGCATCATCCTTCGTCAATAGTCGTTAAAAAGTCGTTTTTAAAGTCAATTCTAAAAGATGAAACTTGAGATTAACCTGCTGTGGAGAAAGAGGGCATAGGTTACGAACGGTACTTAGAAAAGTACATAAAGGTCATATACGGTATCTCCAGAAACGAAAATACTTCAACACGAGAAAAGCGTTACGAAGCGCTACGAGTTAATCTGATATCGTTATGAAGTCTCTATAATATTTAAGTTTTTTTTACTTCTTTCTGAAGTTTGTAATTTAAATTACTGTTATTAAAGAAAAAGATAATAAGTCAGAGGTTAATCTTGGTTTTGATTCGACCCAAGTTTACATACGCAAGGACTTAATCGGTTGCTAGTTCTCAATTGATCCCGGATTAAGATACTTAAGTATTAATTCCATTTCAATAATCGTAAATTTGATTTATGATTAAGATTAGCATAAATTTATTTTAAAACCAAATTGTAAGATCGGACAAGAGCGACAAATATCCATGTACAAAATAAGCTCTAAGCATTAGCGTATTTAATCCATGCGTTTACACGTCATAAGCTCACAAGGCTGCAAGGAACAAAGTATTTTTGTTATTCCTTTAGGGCTCATTTGCGAATGGATTGTCTAATTCCGAACAATACAGTAATCAATAGGTAATCGTTAGAGAGACCATTCACTGAATTACAATATGCCTTTTAATTTTTACATGTTAATACTATGACCACAAAAGTTGTTTATAGTTAAAGAAGTGCTTCAATATAATCCGTTTCTTATGTATTCTTAACGTAAAAATTAAATGACTAAAATTTTGTAGTAATTTAAAAATACCCCAACTTCTTAAATAAATTATAGGGTTTCCGTGCTGAGTTTTTTGAGAAATATCACCCTTTGATAACTCTACTGAATTATAGAAATATAAAATTATTCACTTCAAGATCTTATTTGAGTAGGTATAAAAAAGCTATGGTTTGAAATTCCTTCCTTTCTAATGTACCCCATTCTATCTAATATAGTCTTCTACAATTCCAGCATATACGTATTTCAAAACTCTTTTTTATATTTGTTTCACCCAACTTTGCGGTTCTTTATCTCTTACTCCTTTCCTCATCAGAGATTTTGACCTTCCGCTTCGTTCTTGCCTCAAACCTCATCCTCTTGTATCGGGTTATGGGCTTGGTATTTCCATCCCTAAGTAGATCGTCTGTTATCCGGAGTTCCCTCATGTCCCGCTTTGCCTCCTTTATCCAGTTCGGTTAGAGTTTTTTTTTTTTTATTTCTAAAGAATTCAAATATCCTACTTCCATAAATTCCCAGGATATCTCCACAGAAATTGAAACTTCTTTACCTCATTCTGTCGAAGGTTCATGACGTTGCTTCGTAAAGGGTCTCATTTTGTGAATGGACTCATTTCTCGTTGGAGAATTTATGGCCTAAGATTTCCGTATAGTGAAACCCTTTTTAATAATAAAATATTAATATGAAATAAACAAGGATTTTTTATAGTTTAAGATTTAAATGTTACAATTTTTCGTTCATTATGATTATTCCTACAATCAATACAAATCAATTTTTAATAATTTCGTATTATGTACAGATTTTTTTTATTTTGCATTAGCACATGTTTCTTATTCTCAACTAATCCCAAAATAAAGTATATAAAATTATATATAAAAATATAAAAACATATAGCCCGATAATTGCATTATGAAGTCAAGAACCATCAAGAAACTATGTCGCATTAAAGAGAAAAATTATAATTTCTTGTTATTCATTTGTTCTTTATGGTGATACCTTTGGTTTATTTTATATTATTTATTTTCGGATTTTTAGGAATTGACTTGGTATTTTTCTAAAGGCCGCTACACACGGTCAGTTTGATGTGTCAGTTCAATGTGCTAGCTACCCTTTAGTGGCAGTGTGTGTCACGCCGAAATGATGAATTTTCATCAGTCAATTTGGCTTACACACGGTCAGTTCGGTGTGTCAGTTCGATGTGAGCACACCAAACTGACCGTATTTTGCGGCCTTTAGATTTTCAAATTTACTGTGCATAGTTTGTTAAATATAGTGGTGTATATTTAGCTACATCTTTCCGGTATTTACTTATACTTTGCTGCATTGATTATTATTTTTTTAATGATTTTAGAAAGGTATGATTCATTCATTGTCCCTCATTTTCTCAACACTCTTAAGTTTCAAAATAACCTCGTCATCTCTTGTATTAAATGGAGGTGAGGAATGCGGACATTCTAAATAGAGCGGTCCATTGTTGTATAACTCTTCATTAATAAATTCCTCGCCGGGACGTGAACAGACACAAAGGGCAGAAGGGACGGCTTAGCGGTACCAGGCCTCAGTCCGACGGTCACGTACTTCCTCTGCCAGACGTCAGCCCAGCGAGCTCTTGTTCATGAGCAACTTTAAGCTACACATAAAGATATATCTGCTATCAGGAGTTAATGGTATATAGTAAAAACAATAACATTATGTCGACATTTGGTTGTACTGTATCAGATCCAATACTATACACTCCTTAATCGTGTGTAAAATATAAAACTAATATTTTGAGATTCACTTATGGTCTAGTGTTTATGATAAAAACCTACTATGCCCAAGATAGCGGGTTCACGTCTCAGGAAGTGGACTTTAAAAGGAATAAAAAACCTTATTTATGCGAACCTTCGGGCAATATAATAAATGAGGGTCTCGAGCTGGTATGGTGTCAGGTACTCATTAAAGATCCTAATTATACATGGATAGAAAAAAATTAGTACTCCCACTGTACATTCGTCCGATTAGCCATAGCAACATTAAGTGCCGTTAAATGAATAAATAAACGAGCTTTATGTAAAATAATAATTGATTTCTAAGCACATCTGTTTTTTAATTATTGATAATAAATTCTTGCTGAACAGTTAGTAAATTTTGAATTAACAGTGCCTATTTTTCTAACTAAGCAGTGAGGTTGCAGAGCAAGGACAATGAAAATATCCTCTTAATATTTACTCGTGGTGACGAAAAACTCATCATAAAAACAAATGCCGCTGTAGTAGCACATGTGAACTACATTATCAATCATATTTATCTTTTACAAAATGGATGATATCAAAATCAGAATAATTTCTGCGATACTTGACTTTTTGAAACAGGATTTAAAAGGTGGAAATCTGAGTAATGAAAAAGAAGAAGGATTGGAGGTAGCGATGGATTGTTTGGAGAGCATTTACGACGTAAGTAGTGTCAGGCATCGCTCCAATGAACCGTCTCTAACAGACCTGTACGAGTTTTATATGCAGAACCCTCACCTGCACAGGCGAGAAGCCACGCCGGAGGAGAAGATCGAAGCCGAAACGTTGAAAGTGAACGCTAACAAGGCTATGGGTGACGGGAGGTACGCAGAAGCACTGTGCCTTTACACGAGAGCCATCGAATGCGACTCAAGGAACCCGGTCTACTACTGCAACAGAGGGGCGGCCAAGAGCAGGATGAACGACCATTACGGCGCGGTCCGCGACTGCAATGTGGCCATTGAACTGGATCCCAAGTACAGCAAGGCCTACGGGAGGCTGGGGCTGGCCTACTGCGGTCTCGAGATGTACGTCCACGCGGCCGAGTGCTACAAGAAGGCCCACGACCTGGAACCGGACAACGAGGGCTTCAAGGGAAACCTGGAACTGGCGAAGGAGAGAGTGAAGGAGCTGTGCGGGATGGAGACGGAACATGAGGAGGGGTGCCCCGGGGCGGCGGCGGGTCAAGGGGACGCCTCCCCCCGGTCACCCCAGCCGCCCCAGCCACCACAGCCAACCCAGCCACCACAGCCGCCCTTCGACATGAACCTCCTCCTCGGCAACCAGCAGCTCCTCAACCTGGCCTCGCAGGTCCTGTCAGCCCCGGCAATCCAGTCCTTCGGGTTCTCGCTGGCCAGGGAGATACCGGACATCTTCAACAATCTGCGGCAGAGCTTCACTTCTTCAGAGTATAACGGCACCGGTCCTCCTGAAAATGAAGCGTCTCCTCATGAAGATCAATAAACTTTTATTCAAGTATCATTTCTATGCCTTAACGTTTTTTTTTTTGTTCTTAATAAGTATATAACACCAGACGAAATAAAAAATAAGAATTGATGAATTATTTGTTGTCTTTTTATTAAAAACTTATCTAATTTTAATAAGGGAAATAACTAGAAAGTTAAACGAAGATTTTATAACTGGTATTCTGTTCACCAACGAAAAGTTAATTATCCAGAACTTTGGTGTGTTCGGTAGAAAAACCTTGGGAGACTTTAGTTCTCATTTATAAACCTTCATTGATACGCTCCAATAAATGTTATGAAGGATGAATTGGTAACATTTAATAGAGAAAATTAAAGTTAGATGTTGCAAATCGATTTTTTTTTATTTGAGCATAACAGCATCAACGCTTAAACGGCTCCAAGTAGAGTTATTACCGGACAAGCATAAATAATACATTTTCGGAGGAATAGGGTACTGAAGTAATAACGAAAATATTAAAACTTACATTTTATAATCTTCACTGAAAGTTATATTAGAGGGAATATGAAAAAATAACTTTAATTCAATGACTTAATTACTATTACCCCGGAAAATTATATTAATAGCACACATTTTCTCACAAAAGAGATCTGCTCTTATCCTTACTATATATATATATATATATATATATATATATATTTTTTTTTTTTTTTTTGCAGAAATACTAACACTTAAAGCCTACCAAGGAGAACACATCCTAAAGGTTCCACAAATCTAGAATAAACAGATTGTTATTGCTGTACAACAGAAGTTGAGACATCCTACATAACCAACAGGTCGGAATCGGAAAATCTTCAAAACTCTTTACTCCACACCTGTATCATTCATGTGATGCCTTAGATTCTAGAATACAATCCACGTAAGAGGTAGCTTTTACGAATTTTAGTTTTGGATATAAATAGATTTGGATGCTTGCAGGAATGTGATAAAGATCTTAAAGCAATTGATATTCCGGGGGACATAATCAAGAACAAATGGTGCAAAGCTGCATGGATTTTAAGAAGGGAAAGGAATTCAAAGAAGGTAGGAGACCTCTGTTGGAAGAGGTACTAACTGAGGAAGAAGGCACTAAGTGAGGAACACAAGAGATACTGGAAGGACATCAAAGCTGGTAGAAGAACAAGATCTAGACACTGAAAATAACATCAATTACACAAGGGAACAACATTTTTGTTGCATGAAATATTTTGACTAATATTCTACTTCCTCGAGGTGCTGATTTAAGATCTGAAGTCAGTTTGTTTGTATCAGCTTTACTTTTGGGGTTATAATTATAAACTGTTTTTTAAGATGAAAATATTTTTTATTAAGAAAACTATTAAAAAAATTACCACTACATATCAAAAAATTTTCTTTTGTAAGATTTTCTGGCTTGATTCGGTTCACGGGGGCTGTTTTTAATGCTCCAACAATAGTCCGCCATCATGTGAGCATTCCAGTGACCTTGGTAACGTTCCTCCATAGTTGGAATGTCCTGATGGAACCGTTCCCCTTGTTCTTCACTCAGATCACCAAGATTTTCAGGGAAACGGTCCAAATGGCGGTGGAGGAAGTGTACTTTGATGCTCATATTACAACCAAGCTGCTGGAAGTGTAACAACATTAGTTCAATATGCTCCGCATAGCTTTCTTCCTTTTTGTTTCCCAGAAAATTTTGAGCAGTCCAAACGAATTCATTCCAGGCATTTTTTTCAATATCAGTCATGTAACTAATAAAGTTTTCATCCTTTATCAACCTTCTTATTTGGGGACCATCAAAAATTCCATTTTTAATTTTTTCTTGGCTCAAATTAAAGAACTTCTTAGAGATGTATTTATAGCAATCACCACCCTTGTTCAAAGCTTTGACAAATTGTTTCATGAGCCCTAGTTTGATATGCAAAGGTGGCAGTATTATTCGATCCGTGGGCACAAGGGGCTCATTTATTACATTCAGTTGTCCCGGAACCATAGATTGCCTGGAAGGCCAATCTTTTCTAATCCAGTGCTCAGACCTAGCTCTGCTGTCCCATAAACAAATAAAACATGGATATTTTGTATATCCACCTTGTTGTCCAAGAAGAAAATTCACCATTTTTAGATCAACACTTATCAACCACTTTTGTTCGTTGTATTTGATTCTATCCATTACAGGAGCTACAGTAGCATATTCTTCTTTGACTGTAGTTGAATGTGCAATCGGTATCGAACCCAGCTTATTGCCGTTATGCATAAGTACACATTTCAGGCTACGTTTAGAGGAGTCAATAAATAAACGCCATTCATTTGGATCATACTTCTGTACTCCCATTGCTTTCAATAAACCAGGAACATCTGAACAAAAAGCAAAGTCGTCATCTTTAGAAAAGAATGACAGCAATTCTGCCTCTCGGTTACGATAGTATGAAATTCTTGTTTCTGGGGTTAAAAGATTTCTTTGCTTTAATCGAGAAGCTAGAATCTCCGATGTCTTTTTAGAAAGACCAAGATCTCTGATTAATGCATTGAGGTCTTCCTGATTAAAGAGCTGGGGCTCAGAAGTAAAATCAGGGTAAGAATCACTTGTCCGACTTTCATCACTTGAAGAATAGTTTTGTTTTTCTATATCATGATCATTTTGTACAGATGAAGAAGCTTGGGGTACTGGTGCATCGCCAGAGAACAAGACTGGTCGAGTAACAGATAACAAGTTTGGATAAGACCATTTCGACCGGTTATTTTTATTAATTCCATTAATATCAATCACAAAAATAACAATCATCTTGATGATTATTAGGTTCCCGCCAAATCATTGGTGTTTGATACTTAAAATGGGGTCTTTTCTTATTTGCCCATAATCTCAAAGACTCAACACATGTTTTACATACCATATGAGGGATCCAGTACTTGTCACGGATGTCCAAAGCGAATCCAAAGTAATCAAAATATACCTGTGTTATAAACTCTGACACACTTAGCCTACAATTTTTGAATGTATATTCACCACAAATGTTACAGAAATAGTTTGGATCGTTTCTACAGATATTTCTTAACTTGGCCATTGTTATTTAACACAAGAGCACAAACTTTTTCACTAAACAACTCAGTTGAATTGAAGTTTGAATGTGACTAGTACAAATATATGTCTATCAGCTGTTTGCCAAAAACAAAAGGTGCTGGAGAAAAACTGAGGCTAGATTTGTAATCACCAACCTCTAATTAGTAAACAACAGGCCTAAAACTCCATGCAACAAAAAATTAATAAAAATTTGTTCCCTTGTGTTATTAGTTCACAGTTCATAGCGGCTGAATACTAAAAATCTCATTATTATTATTAATTGATTTATAATAAAATCAGTATAGAACTTTTATCTTTGTTTTTGTTCAATGTCATCCGATTAACAATTATTCATTCAATATTTACTTTTCTTACTATTCTTCATTAATTAATCTTCTGTGAGAAAAGAAATCCTACTCAATACTTCATAACTATCCCAGGCAAATCTCTGTCGATAGCACCGTAAGTGTTGTAGACAATCGTTGCAAATCTTAAAGGGCTATCTCTTGACCGTTGACGGCGAATATTGTTGAGAAATAGTTCGTCCTTGAGAAGATGCAGGAAGATGTTATCAGATATGATAGTGCAGTTCTCCTTTTAGTGACCTCACATTGTTTCTGACCCTCTTCCAGCCATCGCAATTGCCAAGGTCTCATTGGAAGACTTTAGTGCCCCGACAGTTTAGTACGTTTCCTTATAAAGGCAACATAAACAGCCGCATTTAATTAGTAAAACTAATATCGGAGTCAGCGGGTCATATCATGTATATGATAGTGCAATAGCTTCAATACCTTCGGCGAGTAATTAAGAGTCATCTTCTTCATGTCTGTTTTTCTTTTTTTGGCGGACCTCGTCTTATGGCTGAATAAGGCATGGTAGTTACTGAATAATGTCTTAGCCTCTATTTTTATTATTCAATGTCACTCCATTTAAAAACCTGTACTTCTACTACCCATAAAGGGTCTGGGGTTCGGTACATGGTAGAGGCAGTACTGTTTCATGGACAACGGTAGTGCAGGGATGTGATTTGTCCTAGATCACTCTTAACCACCAGATTTTTCTCTCTAATTTTGGGTACCTACTTTTAGAGGTTGGGTGAGTCCCAGGAGAGTCCTAGAACCTATAATATCCATTTCCGGCTGCTGAAAGACTAAATAAAGGTCTTGCCTCCTGCAAGATTTGAACCAGGATTTTCGTCTTGGCAACTCTCAAAGTGTTCTAGCACTGAGCCACTCCCGCTCCCTCACTCAGTTAATACTTGAAAAACAAATACTAAATTGCAACATGAAGGATTTGCAATGTTCAGCTACTAAGGCTAGTAGAAAACAAGAAATCTTTAGGGAAAAATTACCCTAAACTCTTAAATCCTTAAAAAGCCTTATATCTAATATGTTTATAATGTTAACATCAGTGGAACCTATTACAACTTTTTTGGAATGAAAATTTGTCACTCATCTATATGATTTGATACTCAGTTTAAAAAAAAATAAAAAAAATAAACCAAAATACTGTTTACCTTTCAGCAAATAACATGATGACAAAGGCACATAAGCACACATGTTCGAATGGCCGAAAGGTGCATTCTGGATCAAGAACCGCCGTAGAAAACAAGAGTGTCTAAAGTTTTATTACGTTCTGGTACTGTCATTATTAAAAAAAATAACAGTAAAAATTTAGAAATTCGTTTCAGTTCTAAATATTTATCATATTGAAACTGAGCTTCTAAAATAATTGTATCTAATTGTTCAAGACAAATTTTAGAATGCCAACTGTGCTCTGAGTCTCTTGAAAATTGTACGACAATCTTCATGATGGTTTAATACATCAATTACAGCTGGCGAAAAAATAACGTCTTAAATAATGAAAAGCATGCTCCAGCTTTGATAATATCGGCTGATTATCAATTAACATTAACACTGGACAAGTGTTGAATATTCTACAGAAGACACAAAATTATGTTGTTCCGAAGATAATAATACCTACGTGTTGTTTTATGATTATCGCAAATCAAAAGAAAAAGCTGCACCACTTCAACTCAGGCAGGCCATAGGTCTGATTTGAAGCCAACAGTTCTGCAGAGAGATATATTGGGCGAGATATCGCTCAATCGTGATATTTTCATCCCAAATAAGCTGATCGCACTGGGTCTATTTATAGATGTGAACAGATTAAGTAAATAACACACTAAGCTACCCCGCATGATAAGAAACTTATTTGAGAGCGTAAGGTAGTTATAGTGTACTTTATATGATTGTCAATGATCCAAAGTAATTTCAATTTCAGTTCTTGCCCGGCCGTTCTCAATGTCTCGTGTCCAGTATTACTTCACTATGAGCTATAAAATGGAAGATTTTTTTTATAAAATGAAGTTCTGATAAGATTTTTTAAATATAAGGCATTGGGACAACGCTGCTCTCACCAATATCACCTACCGAAGTCTCTAATAATTTTTTATGGCAGATTGTTACTAGCTCTTAAGCAGTAATATTGGATATTTATATTTGGAAATAAATTTATATTTTTAAGTATTTTACGAAGGGTTATCCACGGTATTCAAAACTAGTTCAACATTAATTTGGATTTTTTTTTATCTTAAAACTGAAACCTTGAAACTTTATGCTGTCATAAGTGGAATACTAAACCATTTTTTCGCAGCCTGGGTGTGAAGCTATAAAATCAAACCACATTTTCCGCTTTAAAACGAAAAGAAGAATGGTTGGGAAGTGAGGTCACCTTGATTGGAGGAAGACCACGGGTCATCAGAACTGGTTCCGCGTTCTCCCTCCAGCGGGATTCCCCCGGCTGGTGGAACCCTCCCCCCCCCCTACCCTTCATCGTTGGAGTCTCCAGCTCTGGAAGTGGAATGGAGTTAAGAAGAAAAAGTTTATGTGCCAACGCACTGGAGTAACCCAAGCGTGGATCATCGGATTTTCCATAAATTTTACCCACTTATCTTGAAATGAAGCCACGTGAGTTTATACAGGTGCAGTGATGGAACCACCTTCAAGATCTATGAAGAGGAAACCTTGCCTTTCTTTGATTCTTTGATTTGAGCTGGAGGTTTGACGAAGTTGAAGACCAAATCTAAAATACTAAATCTTAAGTAACAAAGGGGTCTATTAACAACTGCACTTTTAATTCTCAGAAACTGGTTCGAGTCGTGACTTGCAATTCATTTTCTGTTCTCACGTATCATTAGAATAACTCAAATGCCTGGAAATCCTCCTTCGGCATACCCAGCCTCTAAAATGAACAGCCTTTAATGCTTTTTGCTAGATTATTAGAGGAAAACTACCTGACATTTTAGGATTCTCCAATCTTTACCTACTTTGAGGCATAGTACAAGTCTACAGCCCCGGTGAATCAGTGGTAAGTCTAATTTTCTCTAAAATGAGTTTCTTGAATTTAAGTAAGCGGAATCGAGTTATTTTCGTAGTGAATAAGGGGCTCAGTAAGGCATTGGCTTGAAAAGGAGTTATTGTTTATATTACATCTCCACTTAGACCCCAAAACTACGAGAATGATACGATTCCGGTTACCTGAAAGCAGTTAACTCTCTCTGGATAAATTCCGACTTAACCACTTTTTCACCGGGGCTGTAGAAGTGATCTGTTAGGAAATGGAGATTATAGGTTTTTTTTCTTGTTTTCATTATAATAATTAAACCTAAATAAATAAAAACTGTGCCATATCCGGATTTCAACCATAAATCTTCCTATAAACCGCAATGCTATAGTATAAATAAACTATTAATTTAAGTGTCTTCAAAAGATATAGTGAATACTCGTTGGCAAATATCAACCCATGTACACCAGAAAAAAAAAGGAAACTATTTTATATAAATTAATTACCATTGTTGTATATTGAGAATAAAATTCACATTCACTCAACAATGTCTGTTTATAAATTCTTAGATTACCCTATAAATAGCCTAACTCATCTGGTATTCTCCGATCGTGTGTTTTAACAACAGTAACACGATCGTTACTCTGCATAAATGGAAAATGGGAAGATTTCCTCCGAGATAGGAAGAGGTTGCAAGGTTATACGAGTTCCATCGGCCAGGGAAGAATTGACCAAGAGCTCGATGCTTTCTGATAATTACAGAAGATTACGATGCAATAGTACCAGGTGAAAAATGATCACTAGAAAGCTAACTGTAAACTCTGAAACTGCAAACGACAATGCATTCTCACGAGTCTAAACAATCAGATTTTACAAACGATTACATTCTCAGTGTTTACAAATGGTTAACTGTAATCACTAAATAGCGCCTATTTTATGTTTAGTATACAATTTAACAATTGTAAAATATACAACAAATGCAGCATTGTATGATGATTAGTACTGATTTTTAATCATCACCAAACTTTTAGGTAAGTTTCCTATGCTTTGTAAAACTGAATTTTAACCACTTTAAATGGATATAAAATAAGCACATTTTGACAGTTAAATATAATGAACAAGCAGTATGTATTTTTAACACCTTAAACATTGATTTAACCTAATGATTATTCTGTTTACCTCATGTTAGCTTATTTGGTAATTATTTAATAATAAACGTTCAAGAATCATTTTAAACAAACCCTCTTTGCGGCATTATTTATATGAATCACCTACATAAAGGCAACTAATCCATTTTTCTAAATTTTACAAGAAGGGCAAAAAAGTGATTCATGCATTATATAACTATTAATCATTTTTTCTGAGAATTTTACTTTAGGTACCATTCGGATACAACATTTTCGTAAGAAAAGATTCTTATCTCGTACGAAAAAATAGTAGCAAGGTTTTTTCTATGTGGACATGTTCCTTTTAAATTTGGGCAACCAAGGACTAAATTCAATGTAATTGTCTACTTCCATTTCAACAATAGAAAATTGATTTGGGTTTTTTATGAGCTGATAACAAAACAACAAATAATAGTTCACAAACTAGCTACCAAGCGAAATCAGAGAAATGTTCTTTACTACAAAAATGGTCCTTGACCTGGACTAGTTTCTTATCATCATTACAAAATGCCTAGACAATCTTGCCAAGCGGACAAGTGTCCTTTCGGTATTAAACGATGATCACTGTCTTGTAAAAGGTTTCATGAAAAAATAAATCTGATAATTAGGAATAGTTGCCTTTCTGAAGTTACCGATTCATATGAGTGCTGGGAGTTCAATGTTTTTACGAAGGAGGTTACAACTTCTCATGGTGCAAACATGCCAAGGTGCGAAGATGTTCTATAAAATGATTACCACTGCTACAACAATCCTCAACAATTATTTAATACTGTGGAAGAATGGGCCCCTAATAATAATTCGCTAACCTTCTATCCGAGCGAATTTGCCGGTTGTGAATTCAATAAAAAAATAGATAATGTTAATTGGGTGGCCATTTTCCCAAATACATAAAATTGAAGCTAAAAAGGAAATTAAAGAAATTCATCATGTAAATACAAAACATCCAAAAATGAGTAACTGATAAATATACAGGGTGTCCCGAATTTAAATGGCAAAACTTCAGGAACTTATAGGGGACCGAAAAACTAAGACAAAAAGACCTTTAGAGATTTGCACGTTTTTGCTTAGTTTTAGAGAAATCGCAAAAAAAGAAACAAAACAAATTTCATTTTTATACTTATTTATTTACATTTATATTTATGTTATGTTCTTTTTAATGTAAATATTGCTCAAAATGTTGTCCTCTTGCACCAATGCAAGCATTACATCTAGCACTCACTTGATAAATTGCCTGATGATGCCTGAATTGTTCTGATGATATTTGGTGCACTGCATCTATGATTCGGTCTCTTAATTGCTCTCTTGAGTTGAATGACACCGAATAAACTTTCTGCTTGAAGGTTCCCCATAAGAAGAAATCCATGGGTGTCATATCAGGTGATCTGGGTGGCCAAGGTACTACTCCTCCACGTCCAATCCATCGTTGTGGATAATTTATATCCAGCCAAGCTCGAGCAACTCTGCTATAATGAGCTGGATTCATCGAGTTTCAATCCGCTGTTGTAAGGGAAGGTCATCTAAATAATTAGAAAAGTCGTTCTCCAAAAAATGTGTAAATGTGATACCATTCAATCTTCCAGGTAAAAAATATGGCCCCTCCAGTAATCCGTTCCAAATTCCAAGCCAAACGTTTATAGCAAATTCATGCTGAAACCTATTCTCTCTAATAGCTCTGGGATTTTCATTGGGAACAATTCATCCTCTTGTAATGGTAGCTTCATCGGTCCATATAATTTTTAATGGACATAAAATATCATCGTGAATTTTTTCAAGAAACCAGTTACTAAAATTCAATCTCTTCACAAAATCTTGAGGTAATAAATACTGAACTTTTTGAAGATGGTAAGGGTAGCGATTACCACCTTTCAAGTTCGCCATACTGCTTGCCGCGATATTGCTAATGCAGCAGATGCTCTTCGGATGCTAGTCTCAGGATTGTTATCGAAGTGGCGTTGGACACAATTTCTCCGATAATCTGCTCTTACTGCTGCCTGGAATTGGTCGCCTTCATTACGTATTAAGAATGACCCAGTCTCTCGTAGTCTATTAAAAGTTAACGAAAAGACTCGTCGATTAGGCACTCTTCTATTTGGAAATCGGCGCGCATACTCCCGCACCACTTCTAAAGCGTTACCGTTACAGAAACCATACATAAAAATCATATCAGCGTATTTACATTAAAATATGTATGCGGCATTGTGGCTGATGCTATTCACACAAAAATATCTGAATAACTGACTGAAGACTGATGTAGGAATTATAATCCTATAAGGAAGCTAAAATGTAAACAAATAAAAGAATGTAAAGGATAACATAAAGTGTTAACATATCTCACTGCCTAGCCTGACGAACTTTGAAAGGTGATAATGGCTACCTATAACAAATTTTGTTTTGTTTCTTTTTTTGCGATTTTCTCTAAAACTAAAGCAAAAACGAGGAAATCTCTAAAGGAATTTGTCCTGGTTTTTCGGTCTCCTATAAGTTCCTGAAGTGTTGCCATTTAAATTCGGGACACCCTTTATAATGTAAACATAGAAAAAGAACAATTACAAAAATATTAATGTGCACAACTAAACCTAAGAAAATACAAAGAAAGTTATTTAAAAAAATAATAAAAAAGTTATGAAAAAAAGAAAATGCAAAGGTGAATAATTTAATGAATCGTCTTGGAGCTTGATGGGTAATGGATAAGAATGGGATGTTGCTGTTACAGATTGAAGAAACACGTCAACTGTTTGGATTGTTGACGTGAGTTGTGCTGCATTTGATCTTCATTAATATGAATAATTTTGGTGAATATTTGATGATGAATATTGACGATGTATGAATTGACAAAGCGTGGCCTGGTTAGTTATTTTCCAATATTTTAGAAACTTGAGTGTTTGCATTTTGAATTTGTCCGTTTGCGATCTTGTAATTATTGAAAGCCTCTTTTAGATTTCTCATCGTTTTTTTTTAAATATTATATACATGGCGTTTGATTTCAAAACGGGTTACATCAATCACCATGGTAATGATTTTTGAAGGATTTAGACGGTTTCGAAACAAGCACATCTAATACACCGTTTCTGGCATTAAAAAGTTATAAGAAAACATTTTTGGAAAAAAATGGATGTACCCAATTTTGAAACCAAAATATGATACAATAAACCCATTCCGTAATCCGAATTTTTCTTTACTACCTAGAATCGTTTGATTTTAAAATTAACTTACAAAAATCTGTTGTAAAAAACAATACATCTCATCGTAAGTTGGCTAAAACTGAATTTTAAACACTAGATCGTTATATTATTATCAGAAAAGATCTATAGTGATCGTAGCGTAACCACCACTTCCACAATTAACTTGTTGAGCGGTAGGAAGGCGACACGGTTGGGAAAAAACGGAGCATATTATCCAAAATCTACACCGTGTCAGCAACAATACAATATAATGAATCTTATATACTTTTTTGAGTCTATAGTGAATTACTGTATTGTTATGAATGAAACTGCAGGAACAGAAAAAAAAGTGTCAGCTCCGACACACGACTGGAGTTTACCTCTTTCCCTTTCTAATGAATTTTAAATGTGTTCTTGTCAATTAATGGTTGACAATATAATCTCTGATGATACTTATCATCGCATATTCTTTTTTTTAATTTGTAAATTATTTAAAAAAGCTATTTTAAATTAATGTGACCTATTTTAATTAAAATTATAAATATATATTTTTATTAATCGTGCCAACGTTTCGACCTACAGTGGAGGCATTTTCTATAAGATAATGTGACGTGCGCTGCTTCGCAATTCGAGCATTTTGGTTCGCCTAGTCACAGACACTCAGAAATGTTATGTGAGCCGCTGCATCTAACACATTTTACGGTGTGGTTGCTGAAGTTTTTTTGTGTGCCCAAATTGCTGGCATTTATAGCACTGGGGCGGTAGGATATCCTTTCCTGGTATGCATTTCACAACCGTGAATATACATCTATTGACGTGGCGTACTTTGTCTTGTACATCTTTTATAGTGATACCTTGAGGAACAGTTATCATTATAGGTGATAATAGCATTTTCTTTCCGTCCGGTGTATGCATACGTCTTGTGTCCGAAGCCTTGATAGGTTCAAATGCTTTCCTGTCATCCAATATGGGAATAAAAAGATAATGATTTTATATCACAAATTTGTTTGAGAGTTTTGTCAGGTTTTTGGGTGAAAAACTATGGTACTCTATTCCGCGAGTTTTTAGATGTCTTTCTAACGTGGGTCGGTCGGTCTCTAATCGGAGGTAAATATGGATCTCAATCCTCGGCTGTTTGATAAAATATTGTTTAATATTAATTTTGTTCATGAAATCAATCACCTCATTTAACGTGAAGTTTACTCGGTCCATTATAACTGGAGGAATTTTCTTTGATGGGGCCGCCGTAGATTCCTCAGTTGGTGATAAATTAGCTAGAGCGGTAAAACTGTTCGATGTCACTACCGGTGGCGCTTCTTCAGCTTTCCTTGTCTTCCTCTTGGCCGATTTCTTAAGCCCAGCATGATCACTGCCTGTCCACTTCCTAATACACCAATCTCCTGTCCTAGTAGCACTACATACTACACACTACACACTGTACAATTAAATAGTAACTGCACAGTCTTTCTACAGAGCTAGGCAATTTCCTACTCTTTTCAAAGCAACGCTGCTCTGTCGTCTGTTCAGGTTGTATCCAAGTGATATGAATGGACCCCAACAGCTTAAGGCGGAATCTAAATAACAGTAGTAAGAGTAACAGGGTTTGTTTGGATAGGTGCCTTTAAAAAAGCTCCTGTACAAAAAGTACAAAAAATTATCGCATTTCAATACTCCGAGAATAAAACAATAGAATACACTTTTACCATAGATACCACACGTATCTCTTCCCGATTAGTCCGGGAATTTATCTTTAATTTCTATCTATTATGTAAAACAAATAATAAAATATTATCGAGAAAGGAACGTAATGCACCATTTTTAGCTAAATTCGATTTTACTTCTCATAACATTTTCATATCGCGGGCTAAATATGAAAATCGTTTCTTAAGGAGTGATCTCCAAAATATTTTCAGATCATCTGATCATCTGATTATCATCAGATTGTTGATAGTAAATAAACCGAAAATCATTACCTGAAGGAGATTCTTTAAACTGCAATTGATTATCTTTTTCTATTAATTAATTAACAATATAAATTTTAAATATTGAATGGGGAAATTCGCAAGCTCATTACAGCCTGTTGACATATGTAGGTCGTGCGTTATAGATTCGAATAATCATTAATTATTATTGAAAATGAAAATTCAGATAACCCAGATAATAAAAAGGTTAAATTATCCTTTAACTGGAGGACAGAACTAACTACATAAGCAGATTAAGTCGACAAAACATCTAGCCATAAAGCATATTTCTTTCACTTTTATGATTAAACTGATAGTTAAAAATTTTTTTTTTTGAATATCAACAAAAATTTCTTATTAAATCTTATTTAAAACACCACCGTAAATTTTCTATTTACAGCTTCACTTCTTTTTTTCACTTTAGAAATTCATATTTAATGTTTTCCATCCATTTTATTGTTTCTGTACTTTATTACAATTTTAAAGTGATACAAAAAAATCACAAACCTAGTTCTTGTTTAAAAAAAAAAAATTGTCTTTTTAACTTTCCATTTTTATAAATTTATCTCGTAATTGAGGTAGCCAAACGATTTTTTTATTCTTGATTTTTTTTTTAAATTTAATTTATTGATATTTACAACTATAATAATATTACAATAAGTAAATCTGCTAAATGTACAATACGACTTGAAAAACACTTGTGGAGAAACTACCCATCGGTAGCACTCCAAAAAAGTTTTTAAAGTTCATATTTGTAAATAAGGTCTTGCTAAGGTTTTGCTTGATTGGTGATTTTATTTTCTCATGGATTCCTTTTTTTAATTTTTCAATTACACTTGTTTAAGCGATTTGTAACTTAAGTTCCTATAACCATGCTAAGTCCATTATTACTTAAAACTTTTAAGAGTATTGAATAATTTTATGTATAAAAAGGTGCAAAACCACATTAAGCAGAAATGGTTTTTGTTTTTGTATCCAGTTTACAAATTATTTTGATGTTATTTTAATACAGCTCTCCTAGCTCTCCGTGTTATGCATACATTACTCACATATCTTAGGCCCGACATAAATCTCTCGAAATAAGTCTGACAATGAGCCTTTGGTGACACACCACTGTGAAACCTTTTCTGCCATTCAGGTATCTTTGTCATCAGGTTGTCAATGGCCCCAAGTTTGCATTTGCTATTAATTTAAAATGGTTATTAAAAATACACATTAATTTACATTAGTCATATTTAAAATTTTACTTATTGCTAATCTTCGAAAACATCTTATTTCAATATGCGTAGTAAAATCTTGAGTACCATTATTAATACCGGAGTACAGTGGAGCATCTATTATCCGAAAGTTCAATTAACGGAACTGTTTTTTTTTAATGTAATTTTAATTTATTGCAACTAAAAAGAATTATAAATCTAGCTGCCATGAATAGGAACTCAACATTGAAGCAGACAAGTATTAAAACGTTCTTTAAGATACAGAATTAATTTTGATAAATCTTTGCATAAATTTGATTTTGTTTTACATACATGTGAATACATATTTTCGTTCTTTTCATTGTGTTCCATTTTTTATTCGTTCATTTTTCACTATGTACATATATTTTTACGCAAATTAATAATCATGCTTTTTATAAACTTTTATTAATTGTTTTAAATTTTCCATTCACGCATGTTTATATATATGTTTTTATTTTTAGCGAATTTCGATTTTCCAAATTTTTGATTATACGAACCACCCCTGACAACCTTAGTTTGGATAATCGACGCTCCACTATATTAAAATTAATTTCCGCATTCATGATGATTTTTATGAATGTTTTCATGAGTATTCTGCTTTAGCGCCTGATCCAGTTTATGCAAATCGACTTCCTCGACAAAATTTATGTAGGAAACAAATGGTAGGCAATAAAAAAATTGTATTGAGTTTAAAACTTGAAAATTAGCTATTAATTTGCGGTTTTCGTTGTCAATTCTGTAGTATCCTTAAAGTTCTTTATGTAAAAACTTGATTCTCTCTCGTATTTCTTGCATTCCAGTAAACCGTTTGCGGTTTATAAATACAAGAAAGTTGTATAATTTTTGTATTTGAGAATTAATTTTATATAAAAGGTGAAAATATTTCATTTTTCAACACTTTTAGATATAACGACTTAATGTGAATATGTTAGTAAGACCTTTTTTTTTTTTGTTTATTTACCTGTTAATACATACTATCAATATCGCATTGCAATGAGAAAAACACGTATAACGGAATGAACGAAAGTTCTGCTTTTATTTTTGTTTTCGCCACCAAAATAAACATATAGTAAGTATATAAATAATTTGTATTAAATAAGTTATTCCGATTCTGCAAAGACTCACGAAATGACATCTAACTTATTGAAACTGAAATAAAGAAAATAATTGAAAACCTCATTAATAAAAAAGCATCTGGTAGATCTTAGCCCTTAATATAAGTCTTTGACAGAAAATAATTAATTGGCTAGTTCCATCCCCCGGACACACTTTAAAAAATAGTCCATAAGAAGAAAAAATAGCCCGAAAAACAAAAAACGTTTTCTCTCGTTAGAAGAAAACTCTTTGATTTATTTTAATTATAAGAGTATTATAAAAAAAAATCAGTATTGTAGTTCAGTTTTACATTCCTGTCAATTTTTAGTTTTATTTAAAAGTATCTGCAACGAATTCTAAACTATCACGAGTATTTTTTCTATTTTCAAAATACTATATTAGATCATTTAAGATTATGCACTCTGGCACGATCGAATAACATAATTTGACCTATGAACGAATTTCAATTGAAAAAGAAAATATTAAACAATAATAATATTATTCCTACGAACTTTAATTACAACCCCCATAGTTTAAATAAAAAAAGAAACGAGATAACTCCTAAAATAAGGATCAATGGAATATTTATATTATTTAGTTTTTATCTATTTTTATTGGATTTCTTATAAGAGTACAAATATTTA
Source organism: Arma custos (assembly GCA_037127475.1). Classification (NCBI taxonomy): domain Eukaryota; kingdom Metazoa; phylum Arthropoda; class Insecta; order Hemiptera; family Pentatomidae; genus Arma; species Arma custos. The sequence goes on from CM073762.1 coordinate 67,482,190, forward strand.
TTTAGTTTTTATGTTATGATAATAAACTACTTTATTCTAAAATGTTATAAAATATTGTTAAAAAAACCTGTACCCCTCCAACACATAAAGGTCTGGGGTTCAATACTTGGTAGAGACTGTACTCTTTCTTGGACAACGGTTGTTTAGGAAGGTGATTTGTATAAAATATGAACTATTATTTTTTATTATTGTACTTAAAATAATATCTGATTACTAACCGTAGTCTGGAAAACTTAAATATAATTGCAACCAAGTAAAAGAAAAAAAAAGCTATATTTTAGTGTTCAAATAATTAGCAAATGGATGTATTTTCAAAATGTCTTCCTCTAATCAACTTTTAATCATGTTTGTTTGAAACGATTGACCATATCTCCTTGATGTTCATAATAAAATAATGATAAATATAAACTCTAAAAGAATCTGATAATTAACTAAAAGAAAAAAAGGGGAAATATTTACTCTGATTCTGGACATTAAATAATGAATGTAGATATACTCGTATAATAAACAGTTGTAAAACAAGATTTTAGAAAAAAATTATCTAACTTATGATGTCCTGGAAGAGTAATGGAGTGTGAAGAAAAATAAACTATGTGAAAGTGGTCGTAGTAAAAAGAATTTTTATTATTATGTTACATAAAGAAAAATAAATGGCCCAAATAAATGCAAGCTTTGATGCTGTTTCAAATAGAATGGAAGTTAGTGACGGTTGTGTAATGTGCGCACCGAAAAACTGGAAAAGATGGTTTTTCATAACGTATATCTGTATAACGTGCGTATATATATATACACTAGTTGAGGCAAATATATTATTTATTTATGCTGTTAATGGCAGTGGATCGACTCTGTGGGAGTTATGACCCTCCTGGGGTTCACCTAGCCACTGTGAATTGTAGAAAAAACGAGGAGGTTACTTTTTATTTCCTTCCCCTTCATTGGCTCTAGTGGTTTATATTCTTTTTAAATATTTATTTACTAGAGTAGTAGCATAATTAATGTTGCTTTTATAAAAACCTTAGGTTAAATTAAAAGTTAAATTTAACTTAAGTTCAAGCTGAAAAATCTACTTATATTGGTTTTAAAAGAGTAAAATACCCTAAGAGTAAAATACCCTTCATAGATTGTAGTGGTCTGATTTTTTTGAAAACACAAACTAACAACATAGAAATTTATTTACAAAAATAAACGAGCAATGTAAAGTGTTGCTTGAGTAATTTTTCATGTATAAGACGAAAAATTCAGTAATAAATTAGGTAATTACTTCATTAAGTATGAACAATTAATAACAAGAAAACTTCACAACAATATATGTTAAGTAATTAGTTTTTGCTTGTACACATTCATGTCCATTCTGACAAAATTACATGAATAATGAGTTTTTTATTTTTTTTTCTGTGTGTGTGTTTGTAAATACGAACTGATTGACAGATCTTTTCTGCTTAATTTTTTTTTTTTTTTGTCACATACCTAACAAAGTAGTAACTTAAAAAATGGTTAACATATTATCATTCGACAAGATTGAATAAAGATGAGATGCAAATAATAATAAATAATAAATATATAATGGATCTCCTTTTAACTGCTCACGATCAACTCTGTTTTTTTTTTGTTAATTATCGTTTAACTTGACCGTAAAACGTAATCAGTGAGATAGCGTTACTTCCAGGTAAGGACGTAGACAACACGAGGACACCCCATCGTAGTGGCAAAGTGGGGGAGTGTGTATTCCTCAGTCCGAAGTCGGCAACACACAGATCAACATCTCCAACCGCCAGTAGTCAACACTATACTCAAGGTGAGTTGAATATATACATAACAGTTTTATTATATAGACTAACTACAATAAGTATATAACTGACAAAAGTTAAATATTATTTTATACAAAAATAATAACTTATCATTTCGAAACACTTAAATGTTTACTGCTAGCTAAATAAAGCCCTGGCATCTATTGTAACTCGTGACTGTCAGTATGCTGTAGTCCTATAAATAATTGTATTCAATTATTTTTCATATCCTTAAAGCCAATTTTAATGCAACTAAATCGTTTTTTAAATCCTATGAACAATCAGATAACCTCTATTTAAATGATATTTTCTTGTCGTTCATATTAATTATCCTTGATATTTTTTTTTAATATATCTATTTAAAAAAAGAGTGAAGTTCTATGTCAGTAATTATATTTAATTAATCATGAAAAAATAAGACCACTTGTTTACTAAGATATACTATACTCAGATCTAATTCTCGTCGTTTTATTAATATTTTCATGTTAAGTTATTCAAATGAAAAAATTAATAAATAATGCAAAGTGTTTCTTGGGTAAGTTTTCATGCATTATTACGAAAAATTTAGCCAAAAAATTGCTAATTTTAATAATAAAAGTATAACGATCTAACCAGGAAAACAACAAAAACCACCCGGTTATAAATTTTAAGTGATTTCTTTCGTTTTTTTCATGTTGTTGTTCATATCATTTCCAACATAATGGAAAAAACAAATACAAAGAATTTTCATAATATTTTTGATTTGGCTAAGCCAGTCCCATTAAATTAAGGCATTTTGGATGTAATTAATGACAACAATAATTAGCTTTTCTTTTATCGTTTTCATATAGTATCTAAGATTTTATTAATTTATTTTAATACGGAAGTATTTTAGACAAAAGTTATTATTTTTAAAGGACTTCGAAGCAGAATAAATTTTATTTTATTTTTAAAAATATTGCAATATATCGGAATCATGATCATCTTGTTTAGATTATTTTTATCATTTATTATTTCTATATTTATTTTTTTTTTATCTTTATTAATTATATTGATTTATTAGGATAATTCAAATTTCGGTTATCCAAAAACTCATAAATAAATTTAAAACCTCATTACAAAGATAATCTACTATTTATTAACAGCTACAGGACCGACTGACATAAATTGACTAAGACAGTGGAAAATTAGTGATTTCTGTTCAGCATTTCCTGAGGAAGACACACAATTCCACTGTTATAGGAATTGTTTTATTCCATCCGTTATTTATCCAATAATTGTAACTTAAAATCAATTTAATTTACAATTAATACATAAGATTTGTAATTAAAATCTTGTAAGATGTTACAATTTCATTGAGCTATACAGATAAGTAATATTACTATAAAAACAGCAATATACTATAAAATACTAAAAAAAATACCTAATGAAGATTAAAATATTATGTTCTAGGCTTATATTCGGAAATGGATAATGCTAGTCAAAATTTATTTTTCCCTCCAAAATACAACTATATTATATTAATACCGCGTGAATATCACTACTTTTCTTTTCTCATTTTCATCTTTTCTCTCAGTATTTTCTAATCATTTCTCCTTTCTTTTAAACCACGCAGTACCCCTCCGTTTTTCTTTATTTTCCACAAGAACATTGATTTTTTTTTTATTTCTTTCCGTATGGTTCCCTTATCTTTGTATGTTAAAATGTTAAGTTTAATTTTTCTGCTCCTCCCTCAGTCATAAAACAGTTCATAACTAATTCTTTCAACTCTCTTGATGTTAATTGAATACGCACCTTCATAAATTGGCATGATACCAGCGAGTGATGAATGAGTCTTGACTTCCCGGTAACCACAGGTCTTGGGTATTCCCCAGTTAGGAACCCTATACTTACGGTACACGTTCCGAATTTGGAATTACAGACCGGTCTTGGACTCTGTGTTAAATCACAAAGAGGGGGGCGAAGCGAAGACAAGGCAAAGGGTACATAACTCTGGAACTCACATTTGCAAAATAGGAGCGTAATCGTTTAGTGATGAGTAGGAATAGCTCTGAAACTAACCATACTCATCGGTCATACCATTCTCCACTTCTAAACCAAAAAGTCATTATAAAGTCCACAATGATGGATAACAGATTATTCCATTATCCAGATTATTGATTATTAGCCTTTATAACATATGGATTATAAATTAAATGGATAACAGAGCTCTTGTAGAGCAATCATAATTTGTAAGAACAAGTACAATTTCCCTCGCGCTCGTATGTTATTAATTGAACTTTAACGTCATAATAGAGTACTAAAATTATAAAGAAATATGTATCTGAAGCAGGCATTAGCAACGTGTATTTATATTAAGATAAACAAAAAAATTCTCGGCCATTACATCAGGAAACAGTAGCCTATTTGTAAACCGAATTAACGTTATGAGGAATTATCTTTGGCCGGCAACCAACTTTCGACCTGGCGCCAAATTATTCGCCTCCCTTTTAATCTCGGATATAATATTATGGACTACAATAAAATTGTAACGTCTGTTCTGAAAACATTTTTTTGTATTTACAAATTCGATTTTGGTTTTACACCTGTAAGAACGTTGAGTTTAGTTCGTGATAAGATCACATCGTGACTGGATTTACAGTGACATGAGTAAATTTATGTCAATCGGCTCTACAGACAATAATAAATTTTACATTATCATTGCAAAGAGATTTTTAATATCATTTACTTGTTTATAAAAAAATAAAAAGCCTGTACTACTACAGCCCATGGAGGGTCTTGGGTTCAATAGGTAGTAGTCCTAGACCACGCTCCTTTTTTGGTTAATCACTTTATAGAGGTTGGGTAAGCTCCAGGAAGGACTTAGAGCCCATAGGACCCATACCCGGCTGCTAACAAATTATATAAAGTCTGCCAAGCAGCGTGTTTGGATCCCAGAACCTTCACACGGCAACTCAGCGCTCTAACACCGAGCCACTCCATAAAACCTTATGTTAATCACCGCCATATTTGTCCCCCTATTTTGGATACCCACTTTATAGAGGCTGAGCAAGCTCCAGGAAGAACTTAGAGCCCATAGGATTCATACCCGGCTGCTAACAAAAGATATTAAAGTCTGCCAAGCAGCGGGTTTGGAACCCAGAAAATTCGCACGGCAACTCAGCGCTCTAACACCGAGCCACTCCATAAAACCTTATGTTAATTACCACCATATTTGCTCCCTTATTTTGGGTACCCACCTTATAGAGGCTGTTTGAGCCCCAGGAGGGTCCTACCATATATCCTATATCCTGCCGCCAACAGATTAAATAAAAATCTGCCAGCGAGTCTGAACCTTCATTCTGGTAGAGAATAAATATTTTTGGGTGAAATTGCATCCAACTAACTTAAACAAATAAAAATCATAAATGACAAAACAATATAGGAAAAACTAATTCTCTCAAAACAATACCTAGCAGCTTCCTGCACTTAATGAACGTCACAGACAAGATATTTCTACCAGCTTCTGTATATGCTTCTAGCATCTTCAGGACCTGAAAACCGTTTTTTGTGCAAGTGTACAAAAACTATTTCTTATACTAGTGTACGACGAAGGGTGGTCCTAGTAAAAAGGACGAAACACATATGTATATGTGTGTCGATAATTGGTTGAAATTAGCAATAACCGATTAATTGTGTAATTGATTAAAAACAATTACATTATTTCAATTAAAATATAATTTCATATGAAAGTGCAGTTTAGAAGTATTACATTACCTTACTATTATAGTGATTTAGTTGATTTTCTCGCACTGTAATTGTTAGAATAGCGCGAAACTTTTTTTTTTTAATTAAAAGAGAATGTTCTAATTAATCACTAACCAATGCTTCCTTACTCTACATTAACAATGGAATACACATCCTTTCTAAATATTGATGATTTATCACTCGTAAAAAGAAATGCCAAGTTGTCAATAAGCCCCTGCAGAGGTCAAATACTGCCTGCTGTACTCGAAAGTATCCCTGAATTGCCTAAGCTTCACGCATTATTAACTCTGTCCTACGCGCTCTTCTGGGTTCGAAAATTGTGTTGCAGATAAATTATTTGATATTTAACAGCCATACAACCACCCTGCAGACCATTCCAGCCTCTATAATGTGGGTACCCCTAATCAGTGGAAAAGCGATTAAATGTAACGTGAAGAAATTACTTCCGTAAACAACCTTTGATTGAGAAACAATCATCTAGTGGCCGGAAAGTTAACTATAGAAGGTAACTAGGTTTTTGGCCACTAGATTTCGCCCCTATCTCTTCCCCCGGTCTTAACGTTCTTTTGCTGGAATCCGATAAATTCCCGTTACTCCGACTTTGATGTTTTCTTTTTTATCACTCTATCGACATTTCTTTCATTGTTTTAATTTTATTTATATTTTTTTATCCTTTTTTCCTATACTCCAGTATAGTTACCTTCTATAGTTAACTTTCCGGCCACTAGATTCCGCTCCCATCTCTTCCCTCGTTCTCAACGGTCAAATGTGGCCCAGTACACTCTAGCCGTGATATGTAACGGCCACGCTTCCCAACATTCGGTATGTCTCCTCTTCATTTCTTCTTTATATTTTATTTATTTTAAACTTTTCTCTTTATCCTTTCTCCAATTTTAATTTTCTTATTTTTTCCCCTTATCATTTTGGCATCCATCATATGTTGGTAATCATGTGTTCATATTTTTAAACACCTATTTTATTTTTCTAATTCATTAATCCCATCTAATTTTTTTCATACATACATTGTAAACTATTGTTACTGTACTAGCGTTTTCACCTATTTTAACTTTTCATATTCTATTCCTATCAACTATATTTTCAAAACAGTCATTGTACACTGGTGTTATTGTACAATAGTTTTTCTATTATTCACATTTGTTATTGTACATATAGTTCCATACTTTTCTGTAACTTGGTCATCATTCAGTCCGTTATCATACATTTTACACCTTTATTTTACTAGTTTTTCTGTATTCTTCATATTCCAACCTTTCTTTATATGTAAATATCCTCATTTTTGTTTCTTTTGTTTAACTCCTCCTTTCGATTTTACTTTATATTATTATATTGTACTGTACTATCCATTCTGTACATTTATTTTCTATTTTTTATTTTATATGCGTTATTTATTATTTATCATTTCTGCTCATTTTCTTTAATTTTATTAAATCTGTCTTACTTTATTATATCTGCCATTATTTTCATTTTCTTTCCATTATCAATATCTTTGTTATATCTGTCTTTATCTTAATTTTATTATATTCTATCACATTTTCTATAATTATATCTGTCACTATTTCAATAATTTTGTTATATTTGTCTTTATCTGATTTTTATTATATCTACCACTAGTTTAATGCCTTTTCATTATCAGTAATTTTTAAATCTGTCGATATCTTTATTTTATTATAATCTGACTCCTTTTTAATATTCTTTATCTTCTATTTTCATATCTGCCACTTTGTATTTTTCTACATTATTTGTCACTAGTATTGTTACTGTACAACTTTGATGTTTTTACATTTTTGTTCTGTTTGTTTCTCTGTTAGCCCTGAAGATGACCTGCACTGTAGGTCGAAACGTCGGCACATAATATAAGTACTTCACTTATTCGGTGTTCTTATTGACTGCACCCCCCAACCATCTCCTTTACATAAGATCATCCAGTCAACCATTTTCATCTCAAACAAAAAGTATTGTTTGTTTTTTTGAGGTTCATAATTATTTAAATTAACAGTTTATCATTGTGGTCACTAATGAATAAATCGATTTATGGACAATACTCGTAACACTTCAAATTCATTTTATTTAATGCTATATAATTTGTTTATAAATTGACAAGAAAAAATAACGTAAACAGAATAACCTTTAGTCATTTAAACTACGTGAATTTTTCATTATACGAGGAGAAAAAACAAAACAATGTATTTCCTTAGTAAATATCTTCTAGTCCAGTGTTAATATAATATTCTATTTATTCTAGCCTAGAATTTCTTTGATTAAAATTTATTTACCAGTTCGAATCCGACCGAACCCTGACATCAGAAGAAAGAATGCTAAACAGATTCGTGCTTACATATAAAACCCCTAAGGCATTCTGCATTCGTGCCCCAACAGAAAAAAAAGAAGTGACTTACCCTATTATAAAAACATGAGGATCTAGTAAAAGAAAAAACAAATTCTATTTTTGTATGGAATTGTTATTACAATACAAACCAATTTTTTCAATTAGATGATTGGTTGTCAATGATGCTATAAAACAAATGATGTGAACAACGTGGAAAATCAATAAAAATTAATCCTTAGTTACATCGCACACCAGTGCGTTGATGATGCCAATAAAGTTTGATAAGATAAAACGTCAATATAAATATTGTCTCAAGCAAACAATAGATTCTAAAACTGAACAGGAGTATCATAAATCAATAAATGGAAGCTTCATCTGCGAAATATTTTTACCGCCTTACGCAATTGTATCTGATCGAAATTCCTCCAAGTTTCATTCATTCATCGACAGTTCCTCTTCCAAAGTTTAATCTATATTCGAGGCAGCCAGTGGCAACTAGATCGTGACGTCCTTTGTAGAATGGAGCATCTATATCCACGCACCCACTTCGCTACTTCCTTCCGGCTCTTCCTCAATACTAGGCCTCCGCCACCTTGATACTCTTATGCATTTCCATAATGCTCGGGTTCGATGATCTCACTGCAATTAGTAAGCAAACGGTTTCAGTAAGCGTAACAATTATTTATTTATATTACAGTAAATTGACCCAGTGTGAAACTGGTCCGGGTGGAGGAAATAAAATAAAAGAAATAATTTCTAGTTGAACTATTTATTTGAAAGACAACGTTTCGACAAACATTGCTGGTCTTTTTCAGGGCTAGATATACAAGATACAAACAGATTAAAACGATATTTACAAAATCGTAAAGAAAGAAAATAGACCAAATGAATAAATAGAAATAATAATGTTGGAGGAAACCAGAAACAAATCGAGATATTCAAGACTAGCTTATGCCCGCGGCTTCGCACGCGTGGAATTTGGTCTGCCACGTAAAGTTCGTGAAAGATCATTTTAAATAAATAATTTAATTATTTTTTTTAAATATTAGTTACTCGAACATCCGAAATTTCAGATGTCTAACTTCAAAACTGACGGATTCTATACAACCTTTGAACCCCTATCATATTAAAGGGGAAACCCTTGGAGTGGAATTATCCGAATTTCTTTCTTAAGCTATACACAGAACCTAGCTACAAATTTCAAGATGCTAAGTTCCTGATTTACCTTTAATTATGTACTATAACGGGAGGGGCACATGCTCCCGTGCCCCCACATAGATCATGGATAGGGTGTCAAAACAAATAGTTTCACTCATGTTCTTTCTGTTATTTTAACAACTATTATCATGGGATTTGCCTTTATTTATGTACAATAATGGATTCTCCACAGTACCTAAAATACTGTCGGGGGGGGGAGCACGTGCCCCCTTGCACCCTCCCATAAATCCGCGCTTGCTATAGCCTATGTGTTATTCTGATGTATAACCTATATTACTGTAAAGTTTCATCCAAATCCGTCCAGTAGTTTTTGCGTGAAAGAGAGACAAACATACAAACATTCACATTTATAATATTAGTAAGATTAGTAGGATATCAAAACAAATAGTTTCACTCATGTTCTTCCTGTTATTTTAACAACTATTATCATGTGATTTGCCTTTATTTATGTACATTAATGGATTCTCCACAGTACCTAAAATACTGTCGGGGGGGGCACGTGCCCCCTTGCACCCACCCATAAATCCGCGCTTGCTATAGCCTATGTGTTATTCTGATGTATAACCTATATTACTGTAAAGTTTCATCCAAATCCGTCCAGTAGTTTTTGCGTGAAAGAGAGATAAACATACAAACATTCACATTTATAATATTAGTAAGATAAATTAGTTTAAATTCACTTAATCAATATCTTAAGTTTATTCTTATAAGTACGGATTTTGCAAAAAAAGATTTTTTTTATTCACCCTTTCGGATCACGTAACAAATTTATTTTCCTTCCTTCTGCTGGAGTTTCTCTGTCTCAAATATTCTTTCATACGTTCCCTGTGCACGTTTCTTTTGATCATCTGCATAGCTTCTTCAAACCTTCTTTGGTCTTTCTTCATTCCGAAATCCTTCCTGATTTTTCGGTCTGCTCCCGAAGTCACTAAATTTTCAAAATCTTTCTTTAACAAAATTATTTTATCAAGTTCATACTTTTTTACCCCTTATAATAAAACACTGCTGTAATTTAGCAGACCCTGGCTTACACTACAACCTCTGTTAGTCTGTTTTAATATAATTTTAAATTATTTTGCATTTAAATGAATACCGAACGATTTTCTTGGTCGATACAAAAAATAAACTCTTTCGGAATAGACAATAAACATCGAATTACTGAAATGATACAATGAAACGTAATCAGTGAAAAAGGTTTCAGTCATAAATCTCCAGTCATCGACTTCTTTCAAGAGAAAACGATCTATTGATCTTGCCTTACTATTCAATCAAATTCCACTTTGACATAATTAATTTGGTTCAATTTTAAATTTATGTCATAAAATAACAATGTCTACATTAAAATTGTAAATATTTAATTATTCAAAGCACTGATATTGTTATGATTACGCCCCCTTTAACAAATAAAATATACAATTATAATAATAACGGTTATATGGTATTTTTTTACGATTTTTTATAGAATAGTGTTGTTGTTTTTTTCAGTTCGATACGATTGCACACACTTCCCGTTCAGTAAATATATTTTTAAAATTCAAATTTGTTCGGTTAGATTTTTCCGATATTTCTATCAGCCATAGTTAAATCATCCCTTACTATAATTTAATTTTATTTATGAGAAATAATTATGCAATAAATTAAAATAAAAAAATATTGAAATTATCAATAGGCGGCTGATCTCTGTTGTTGTTTAAAAGTTTACATAAAGAAACTACATAAATAATTAATAAACATGAATTCTTTTAATACTAGCGACTCGTTCACTTGTTATGCAACCTATACACCTGATACCCTGTTTAACCCAAGGTCAGAGAATGATCTGACATATCTGATTATCCAGTCCTTAGGTAAATAATATTTAAACTCGATATTTTTAATTTAATCATCCAATGGGGTCTTGATTGTTACTAAGAAAAACAGCTAATTACGTGTTCCGACTTCTTTTATAAATTCCCACTTGAATATGACTAATGTAATGTCTGAGAGAAATCATATGGCATTCAATCATATATAAATCTTATATGTATCATTTATAAGAGAGAAATAAAAAATTAAGATAATAAGCGTAGAAATAAATCAATTTCACTATTTCATCTTTCATATTTCCTATCAATATTTTATTTATTTATTTATTTATTTATTAATCCATCTCCACATTAAAAATTAACATAAGTACATATTTTATAATACAGTAAATAAGCTTATATGTAAACAATACATAAAAATAAATTAAGGAAATGGGTATAGGTACCCTTTAATGTCATAACCTGTGATAGGGTTACCCTCACAATTCTATTAATTAAGATGAAGTCTTGGCCTGAGAGCATATAAAAATGAAAAGTTACGCTGTAAAGAAGTAAAGTAGACTATGAATTCAGAAGTGCTGTGCAGTGAATGATCTATATCTTAAGAAATATGTGCTCTCCAAGACAGCCTAGAGTCAATGACTATTCCTAAATATCTAAATTCAAATACTCTTTCAAGAGGGATACATTTATTATTGATACAATTAACTCTGCCTGAACAAGCTTGATCATGAAAGATTAACTGAAAATCTGATCTAAAATTTCTTTCTTCTTTAGAAGATTATAATAAATGCATGGGTGTCCTATAAATATTGAATAAATAAATAATTAATGTAGTTGTTTTGTTCTATCCTTCTTCTACATTTAGAAAAGATATAAAATATATTGATTTTTTTTAATAAATATACTTATTGTAAATTGAGCTTAAAGCAAAAATTATTGTGTGTTAAAAAGTTTTAAAAAATCCCTAATACAAAGGAAAATTGGGTTGTAACTGAAAAAAATTAACTTACCTAATAATCAGTCAAATACAAAATTAATAACAGCTAATCCTTGTACGTGTTTTTATCTATTTCTCAAATTATTTTTCTATGGGATTTCATCTGTGAAAATCTTATGTTATAAGATTTACAAACTTGATGAAGAATAAATATTTATTTTATACATATTGAATGAATATTTCATTTTTTTAGGAGTAATTTATATCGCTATTTTATTCACCTTTTTAATAAGTTACAATAAAAAATGGAGAACGGAGATAGTTCGGGGATGCAGTCAAAAAACACCAAATAAGTACTAGACTTATATTTAGTTAGTGCCGAGGTTTCGACCTACAATGTAGGCCATCTTCAGGGCTATGTTATGTCCTTATTTAAATAATAAGTACTGATGTAAGGTTATTGAAATTAATATAAGCGCACAAGTAATATTTACACTTTGTATATTCATATAGAACTGTAAGAACAACTATTGTAGGTTACAATCATATGATAATAGATCGATTCTCTTTTGCTACGGGCATAATCGATACATAACAATCTCCCGCACTATTTAAAGTATTTAAATAAATTTGAAGTCGATAATAATGAATTAAGATGTTAAATCATAATCCTGTAATCTGGTTGGCAATCTTCGCACTCTCGCTGATCTCCTAAGGATTGGCTGCAGTTCTCGGTGGCCGCTGATTTGTTCTTGAGGCTCCGGCAAGGTCTGTGGTGGTTCTGGCCTGTGCTCATTTGGTGGATCTCCTTCCTGTTGAGGTAGCGTAATGATGCTTGGAAGCGAGAGGTCGAAAGTTGTATTCTTCTTAGGTATGGATACCTTATATAATTGGTTGATATGTCTTTCAAGACGATAGCCATCGTCGTGTTCGACCATGTAGTGCCGCTTTCCGAGTTTTTTTATTATTGTACCCAATTTCCATGTTGGCTTGTTTGAGGATGTATACCATCTAGATTGAATTCGGTCTCCCACGTTTAGTTGACGTGCGATGGTGGTGGTGTCCAGGGAAGTTGTATGTTTTGGTGGCTTCAAAAGATCTAGTTTGATTCTTATTTTCCTCCCTAGGTATAATTCTGATGGAGTTTTACCGCTTGCTAAGGGTGTTGATCTATATCGCATCAGAATTTCTTGTATCTTCCTATGGAGAGGTAATGATGAAGTAGCCATCGCCTTCAATTTATTTTTTAGCGTTTGCACATTTCGTTCCGCAATTCCATTTGTGGCTGGATGGCCAGGGGCTATAAACTTCTGGATGATCCCATGTTCTAAACAAAATTCGGAAAATGTTGCACTCTTAAATATTGTTGCATTGTCCGAAACGATTACTTTTGGTAAACCATGTGCTGAAAGGATATCTTGGAGATATTTAATGGTAGAATCCGTTGAAGGGGGGCTTTTTGAAAAGCGGATTTCCAGCCATCTGGACTTTGCATCCACTAAGATTAGGAAATAATGGTCTTGGAATGGTCCGGCATAGTCTATGTGTACCCTTTCGAAATTCTCTGCTGGTTCTTCCCAATGGTGAATCGGTGCTTTAGAGGGGTTGTTCCTTATTTGAGCGCACTCTTGGCATGATTTTACAAGATGTTCTATATCTTTATCAATGTTTTTCCAATACACATATTGCCTGGCTAATTGTTTCATCTTGACAATTCCTATGTGAGTATGGTGGAGTTCTTTGAGGACTGGGGCTTGCAATGAAGTTGGAATGACGATTCTCTGATCCTTGAATATAACCCCGTTTTGAAGATGGTAAATAGCGTCGCAATTGTCACCGTTTAAAAGTTCTAATTTTAGTTTTGAAAGCAGCTGGTCACGTGCGGTTTCGTCGGCAAGAGTTACATAGTTTAGAGATAAATTTGATATTTGGTATATTGTTTCATTTGAAATTAAAGAGACCTCTTCTTCTATGTATTTTTCGTCTTGGGAAATGTCATCTTCAATTGAGGCTCTTGAAAGGAAATCTGCATTTAAATTCTCTTCTGCCTTTCTATGACGAATTTGATAATCAAAATTAGTGAGCCAAGATGCATAACGTAGAAGTCTGGAGGAAGTCATGGCTGGTAATTTTGTGTTTTCATGGAGAATGTGGGCTAGCGGACGGTTGTCTGTAAAGAGCGTTTCTTTAGATTTCGAATCCTTATACCGAACTTCAACATCTGCTACTCCAATGGGTGCGAACACGCCTGTAGTGTAAGAACGGAATCTTATGTTTGTATTACGTAGTTCAGTATTTAATTTTAATTTTTTAAAGCTTGATTTGTTCAACAGAGTTTGCCCTGCTCCCGAATCAACTTCAAATTGTTGAGTTTTGTTATTTATTTGTACTTGGACAAAGTATTTTTCTGTACCTTCTTCTAACGTTTTATTCTGAATGTTTACTATGTCATATACGTTGTATTGATCTTGAAAAGATAAATCTTCACCATCTATTGTATTTACAGTTTTCTTTTCAGACATGAGCTTCTTTAAGCAAATTTTTTCAATATGGCCTGACTTTTCACAAGATTCTCAGGTTCAATCCTGCATTGATTCGCAGTATGGTTTGACTTACCACATTTTAAGCAAAGACCATTTATTCCAAGGTGTTCGAGATTGAGTCGTGATTTTGAAAGGTTCCTTGGTGGAGCATTTTTGATATTTATATTGGTCGAATTTTTGTTATGCCTTGATTGAGAATTAGAATTGGTTTGATGCTTACCCTGTGATCCTGAAACCCTATTCACATTAGTTGAAATATTTTCGGTAGAGCTATTGTTGAATTGTTGATTTGCAATTATAGATGCTTCTAGGGTTTGTGCTTTTAAAACTGCTTCTGAAAATGTTGTGGAATTATCAAGCAATAATTGATGGCGAATTTCCTGATTTGAAATGCCTCTAATAAATTGAGAATATAAGAAAAGATCAGATACAGATTTTTTACATTCGCATTTAAATTGACAATTTGGAATGAATCTTTGTAAATGGTTTACAAAATCTCGGATAGACTGATGAGGTTCTTGTTTTTGTGACAAGAATTTGTGTCGTTCGAGGAGTACATTCTTCTTTACAGTTAACTGTTCTTCAAGTGTTTGAACTATTTGATCAAAGTTCAATGCTGTTAACTCCTTTGGTGCAATATTTAATTTGAGTAACTCAAAAATCTCAGGGTCTAAACTGTTTAAAAGAATATTTTTCGCAACTGATTTATTTGACTCAAGGCCTTTCATAGCAAGAAAAATATTGAATCTTTCGATGTATTGTTGAAATGATTCTCTATTTTTATCGAAATTATCAAACTTACTCACAGAACTTGGTGATTGAGAAGAATTAGATGAAATTTGTTCCATCATCATTCTAAAGTTCTGTTGTTGCATTTCTAGAAACTGTTTGAACTGATTAGCATCCATTATGATTTAGATGACAAACTTACTTGGAAGCTAAAAAAGTCTTGAAAACAAAACTAATGGAACAATAACGTAACTTGAAAAAATGAAGAAAAAACTAGCGGATAGGTTAGACCCGTTTGTAACGTACACTAAAACAAAATTAAATGAAACAATGTTCACCTCGTCGCCAATCTGTTATGTCCTTATTTAAATAATAAGTACTGATGTAAGGTTATTGAAATTAATATAAGCGCACAAGTAATGTTTACACTTTGTATATTCATATAGAACTGTAAGAACAACTATTGTAGGTTACAATCATATGATAATAGATCGATTCTCTTTTGCTACGGGCATAATCGATACATAACAGGCTATTAGAGAGTTATCGTTCTTCTACTAGTATTTTATGCCATCCATAAAAAATATATATTTGCATCTTTAAGATATTCAATATTTTCGAAATATCCAACACGGTCGCTTGGGATTCACACTAGTTAATAATTTTAAAATGAATATAAACTGACTCAAATTGAGATTCAGCAACAATGCCTTGCAACTCCTAATCGCAAGAACAAGAGACTCTAAGTACAACTTATGAATATTCCTCTGAACCTGGTGGACTGCTAGGTAATAATATTCTAATATGCAGTCATAATTGACTCACTACCCCATGGTTTTTCCGAATTGATTTAGAGAAATGATGCGCAGTTAGTAAGTAGCCTTACCACACCATCTAATTAGGAACTAGCTTCGATCATTGTAACTCTCTCACGATGTTCTAGTCGAATCGATTCACAACTGAACAATATTTATAGCACAATGATGGAAGTTTTTGAATACAGTCATCTTTTAACACTTCTTATAAGTTTAAAATAAATGTTAACTATTTCAAGGGATCAGTTGATGTGGAGAGGTAGCTGAGCACATATGGAATCTGATCTCTAGATTCCGAATTCGAGACTGGCTAAGTATAAATGATTTATTCTGTTAACAATACGTAAATCGACTCTCATTACTCTTAATTGGGAGAAAAACCTGGCGGTTGAACCTGATCTCGGCCAAATCATCTTAGCACAACCGTTGCCTTAGTTCCCTACCAAGTACTGAAACCAATAACCTTCATGAATTGTAGTAGTTCGGATTGACAAAATTTTAAAGAAATCATATTCTATTAATATATACTTAGTATTATCACGGTTAATTTTATGATAATTGATTAATAATTAATCACCGCTTTAGGTTTCTGATCCTAGTGACCTTCAGGAATACACGCGTTCAACTACATACCATCTCAATTATCCAGGCAAGATTAAGTCTTTAACGAGTATCTGGATCCGTAAAGGTTAGGGACCACCATATTACGTACCTTCAGAAGGACGGCATAGCTTGACATGTTTTACTCCCTTTAAAAAATCCTAAGGTTTTCAGCCAATTGCGAATCCGCGACTTTGGGATTAGTATGTTGTTATGCTAATCACTACACCAGAGGTGACCCAAATTCTTTGTTTAGACAATCATTGTTTTTGTTTATTACTTATCGTAATTGTATAATGTCATATATCTCTACACATTCAAACTCGATGAATCCTAGAGTGAATCATATTTTTTTTATGTCACTCCCAGCGATAGAATTACAATTGTTTCATGAATCAATCAAGGGATTCATTTATGTCACGTTTGGTTCGCATGTGATAATTCTGCAATTTGAAGCAGAAAAACAAGAATCTGTCCTTAGACAATAGCGTCCCTGGGCATGTCAGGAATAAGAAACGCATTCTTGAAGAGAGTATTTCACCCTTCGCGAGTTACACATTTATATGCCAGTAAGCTAGATGGGATTTCAAAGCACATTTCTATGTAACCGGCCGCTATCTTGATCTTCCCGGTAGCGATACCAACGATGTAAATTGCCTTGTAGATCGGCCTATTGCGTATAGTGAGAACATTACGATAGCTAAGGCACCTTTGATGTGTAAATGGTTTTTTTCTAGTCATCGAGATGTTAGCATCGACAGTGTACAGAAATCATACATTTCTGCTAATGTATCTCAATTACAGATGATTGCACTGTGAATATATTAATAATTTTAAAACCCTGTTCCAATATAACCCATTAAGGGATGCTTGTGTATTCACTCTTATACAACGATGCCTTAGTTAACATATGTGTTAAGTGCCGAAAACAAGATTTTACAGTAGTCAAATTTGATATTAATTTAACACAAGAAATACAGTTCAAGTTTAAGCACACAATATATTTTTGCAACCTTCACAGCTTCTCTACTAATTTTATATCAACATATGATCTATGACTTCCTGATGAGGACTTTACAATATAATATTATTTATATAACAAAACAAATTTTTGAAAAATTGCTTTAACACATTTGTGAACTAAGTCATCGACGAGTAAGTTATAAGTCATCATTCATGCAAAATAACATGGTTTTCCCTATACCAAACGAAGCAAAAGGGGGCGAGTTCAGTATAGAGTGCTATATATGCTGAACGTTCCGGGTTTAAATCATGCTTTGGCAGATCAATTGTTTAATCCGTTAACAGCTACAGATGGATCTGTGGGATCTTTAGGCCTTTCTGGGGCTCGCCCAGCCTCTATAAAGTAGGTTCCCTAAGGGGAAAAGCGTGGTGATTGAATAGCCTCGAACAAATTACGTCCCTGCACAATCGTTATCTTAGAAACTATCTTGTACTGAAGGAAGAAGGGAGAATGAAGATATCCTTTCTTTATTTTAGGTATCATTGTTTTAATGACACAATTTAAGTCTTAAATCAATCAATCCTAAAAATTCGAATAAAATAAAGCGTAATACCTTTTATTAACTTTTTTTTTGGTTGGATCTCCAGTACTTACTTTAATTTCAAAACAATAGTTGAAACTAGATTTGATATTTGACATGGTTTGGGTCATTTTAATGCAACACAGTCAGTTTTAAGTAGTTTGAGTAAATTAAGGAATTAATGAATCAATATTTCATAAAACAAAAACATTAATTTAATGTATAGATTTATTCTGATACTCACTAATGCTTCAGAGTTGACTTAAGTGTATATTGAAGCTAATGGCTATAGGAGAGATAAACTCCAATTTCCTCCATCTTCTACATTGAGTAATGGATGGGTACACGACTGCAATATTTATAAAGGCTTCCAGGCTTGGGAATTTTATCCAATAAAACTACTTTCCAGGGTTATCTTTATTTTTTGATAATAAAAAGTAAATAAATAAAGATAAGTTGATGAAATAATATTATTCGATATATTAATTAACTAGATTAGTTATGAATAAGGCATTACAATAACTGACTTATGGCCTTTCAATTCAATTGGGTTGTTGTAGCATTGTTGAGAATATTAAAAGAAAAGTAAATATTTTAATTTATCAACAAATTAAAATATCATGGAAATTTATTTATGATACCCAAAGGAGATCAATTTCTGGAGATCGCTTTATATTTTCGAATTAACAATATTTATTACTAGAGGCTAAAAAATCTTCAAATCCCCTCCTCGTTTTGATGAAATACTCAGGTATATTTTTTTCGTACTTCACACATCATCCTGTAGATAATATAATATTATAGAAATTATTATTTATAATAATAATCATTTGTTCATAGAAATTATAATAAAGAAATATAGCCCTGAAGAAGACCTACAACGTAGGTCGAAACGTTGGCTATCAATAAAGATTTTCTCCAATTACTTGAGAATTTCATTCAGCGACCTCTACCCGGACCAATTTCTTCAACATACATTATCAATAGGTCAACAATTATCATCAATAATAATAAAAAAAAACTTTCAATTGACATTTTCATTCTCCATTGGTTGGTTTATAATCATTTTCTCTTTTAGAAAATATCAATGTTTTCTGATTATTACTTTTCACCTACATTTGAATTCAAATAAGTATATATAAATAATAAATAAGTAGATATTCTTTATCAGTATGTATTAATTCATATTTCGGCCTGGTTCGAAAAAATGGCTTTAGGTCGCAAACAATTGAAGAGAGCTGCATTTTTGATATCCGAAAAAACGGATGGGAAAACTTTTGGTGGCCAAAAACTCCTCCAAAAAACATTCGTAATCGCTTTTAAAGTAGATTAAATTTGCTTCAATTTGAGCCCAACACTAGCTCTGTAGGTCTAACATATTCTGAGTTACGCTCCTTTGAAAATTGGCAATTATTTCCAAAAAATCCAAATTTTAAGTTTTGGTCGACTTTCGTGAGGAACACCGGTTGAAGGAGTGATCAAAGTCAAGATGAGGAGTGATGAAAGTCAAGGGGAATGAAGTTGTAGTAAATTTAATTAGCTTTGATTTAAGTACAGACCGAGGCCTAATACTTCTCTTGTTAATCAAGAAAATGGAAAATGGGGTTTTTAAGAAAGTGACCTTGTACGCCACGAATCGATCTAAAGCAGCTTGTTTATTGTAAAGTATAAATATTTAGTTGTAAATTACCTATACAAAAAATAATGGTATTACTAGTAGGTATTATGTAGGGGGGAGACTGGGTGACTCAGATAAGGGCACCGCTGTATAAAGTAAACCAGGACAGCTCTCAGGTAAATCGGAGGCAATTACTGAATGAGAAGCCATGAATTGGGAACCAAAGGAATAAAAAAAACCACAGGCATGTCTTTTGGAAATGTTAGTTTAAAAAGGAAAGGTAAGGTACAGACCTTGGCAGCAGCACTATCAAAATCCACAACAAGACAGTTGCGGCAGACCCACTACCATATTCCAGAGGCTGTGCAGTCGGACAAAAACTTAAAAGAGTATTTCGCCTTCGAGTTGGCCCCTTATCCCATGTTTCTGTTTTCTGAAGATGGTATGAGAAAGGGCACAAAGTCGACTTTCTACAGTGCGTTCCCTCCTCTCTCTGGCTGATGGCGGGTTTCTGCTGCACACCGTCATCTGGTATCGCAACTTGATCAGGGAAATTGTTGCAGCATATGTGGCGTACACCTTAAATGATTATGGGAGTAATGTGGTAGTGGACTTTGATGGCTACTCAGCTGAAGCTGCTGGAAGGAGCACGTAAGAAGCGGTGCAGTTACGTCGTTATGGACATAACGTTGGACGTAAGTGACATAACGTTCGACGAATCGAAAGTGATCACAGTACGACAAGATAAACTACTTCCTAACACAAAAAACAAGCTCCAACTCATTACTTTTATCCGTTTTGGAGTGGAGAGCCAGGGGATCCTCACCAATATTATAAGCTTTAGTATAGAAAAGAGAATCTAATTCTGGTAAATGTGTATATACGGTAATCATTTAATAAAAAAATGAACGTTTCAACAAACATATATCATCTATACGTCGAAATAACTGTCGAAACTTTTATTTCTTGATGAAATGGTAACTGAAATCTACTCATTACCCATAATTACATTCTCTTTTCTATGATAAAGGTCATTATAACTTGTATTTTTGGAAAATTTTAAAAATGAATCGAATGAACTGTTAAAACACTTTTTATAACTCAACTCGAAGCGACAACCTGCGGAACAGTCATCCGAAAGCATTCTAATCATTATGTTGAGCCATTATTATTGATAAATTCTCTAGTCTTTTCTCCAATTTAACCCAAATCTTCATCCCCTACGATAAAAACCTTCAGACTCGTGGTTTCCTAAAAGGAACGAACGCTGTTAAGAGTAAGACAACTGTCCCTTTTGATTCTGCTACTAATAGGACTTTCATCGGATCTCCCTCACGATTCGGAACGAAGCAATTTGATTTCTAGGTCGTATCCTACTTCACCATTTAAACCTTTAATTGGCCCCTTGCCCTTAATATTAAAGTTTTTTTTTAATATCTTAAATCTGGTTTAAATGATATACCCGTTTCTCCCGAATGAGGGTGCAACTTTCCTGAAATATGATCAGAGCTGAGAAGACGGAGATAAATTTGTTATAAATCGAGCTAGAAAAAACAAACATGATTTCCTTACCATTCACTTATTTTTTCGTATACTCTTTAGAACTAATATTGAATGGGAGGGAAATAAGATAGTCAATAAATCAAGTATATGTAAATTATGTGGATATTAATAATTTTCTAAATTATTAAATTATGATATTTATGTGTTGATCTTTTCTTCCTCTTATTTATTTTTTTCATTTGTAAGTAGAAAGTCGAATCATTTTTAATTGTTTGTTAAATTTCCTAAACGGGATTTTTATGGTTATCCTTCAATGGAATGTTATTGTGTCATCCAAGTATTTTGTTAAACGTGAATAGTAGTCATTTTACTTGATTTAAAAGATTTATTTCAATATAATTTTTTTTTTTAAACAAAATAATTTTATCACTATATACTAATCGCTCGTTTCACTGCTATAAAAAGACATTGAACATTTTAGTTAATTCCATTCATATTTATTGAGAAATAATTTTTTTCTAGTTAGGGAAAAAGGCATCAAATTGTGATATTTATGTGTTGTTCTATTTTACTTTTATTTTATGTTGAGGCTATTTCAATAATTTGAATTTAATGATACAGTTTCTGCGTATCACGTGAAAGGGAATCATCACATATAATTTTTACGGAATGTCATCTTAACAATTAAAAAATACTAGTTTCTTATATAAGCGTTAATTTAATCTATAGTCATTTTTCTTAATCTAAACTTTTGATTTTAGCATTAATTTTTTGTTATTTTATCAATTCCTAACTTAAATTTATCAATTATTTCATCTTTAATGACTGGGAAATGTCAAATAATTGATGATGATTATAGTAAACACTAATAATAATAATATTCGGTGTGACATAAAAGAACCGTACCAGATGTCTTATAATATGAGCCTAGATATCAAGTTCTCTGAGGCTGGGTAGTCATCGCATAAGTTGGATTCTTTTTTATATCTGATGTCCCTTGATATAATACAGTGTAATATATATCAGAAAGACAATACAATTAACAAGAGGTCGATACAGTAATATAGTAAGTAGATAGTTGTGAGATTCTAATAAGCATAAGTCCATGTTTCACTTGTTAAAAATATACGAGTGATTTTACCAACTGTGACAGAGATAACATGTAACATGTTGCAAAACACTTTAACAGTTGATTAGCGTTGGCCACTTTCATGTCGATGCCGACACATCATTGCATCTCCGGGCGGTAGTTTCATCCTTATGATCTGTTATTCAGATTTTAACTTTTTAGCAAAACGATTGGGGAAAAAATATTTCCTTCCAGTTCTACCTTCACCAATCTTCACTTTCCTGACGAAGGCAGTGTTTTTCCTAAACGTTTAGTGTCGATTTCCTCAGTATCGGGTAATATTCCTCCATCTAATATCCGCTCGTTTCGACCGCGGGAAGAATAAATACTCTTGTATAATTCTGGAGTTGGGAGCGACAAACCTCAAGAATGTACATAATCAGTAATCCGAAATGTGGTAATGGAAAAGAGAAT
The DNA here is from genome assembly GCA_037127475.1 of Arma custos. Lineage (NCBI taxonomy): Eukaryota > Metazoa > Arthropoda > Insecta > Hemiptera > Pentatomidae > Arma > Arma custos. The sequence continues at coordinate 67,504,908 of CM073762.1, forward strand.
TATAGGATAGAAAATTATGTGGGCACATCTGCGGCTGTTTATCTTGGGAACGGACGTCTTACCAGAAATGGACAGAAAGTGAAAATGGTCTTGGTCCATCGCTTAGCAATTACAAGAACTAAGTTTCTCTGAAATAACTGCATTCTGAGCTGCTAGACTGGCGAATAGTCCTCTAATGTTTTGTTTTTTTTTTAGTTTTTCCATTATAAATCGCTTTGTGGTTCGTATAACGTAAACATTTGTCATGACCAATTCTAAGTACTGTTTAACTATCAACAGCTTCTTATACACCCTCCTGGCCGACCCTCCTGGTGCTAACCCCTCCACTCCAGTGGATACTCTTAATTGAGGGGAAAACCTGGTGGTTGAGCTTGATTCCGAGAAAATTATTTCCCTGCACAACCGTTGTCCCAGAAATTGTGCAGTTTGTAGCATTTACTGAGCCCAAGAATCTTCATGGGTTTTTTTGATACAGGCTATTTTTTTTTTATATTACAAAAAGGAAATATATTTGTATAATTTAATTAAATTCAGGCAGTATGTTAAACAAGTTTAAAAGCCACACTTTTTTTCTACTAACTTCTTCTTGAATTCGCAATTACAAGTAGAAACATTATAGGATTCCCTACAATTTTTTTTTTGGTGATTAAAACAAAATGGATATTTTACACATGTACGACTCATGTACTACATATGTGGATGCCTCTTGCCTCTGTTTGTTCAAAGTATTAATTAACAAGCAGCCTTACCTCTGTTTACAGACGAGAAGAAAAATATCATTAATTTTGGCTCCCGCTATCAGCAAAGCTAACAAATAATCCTGTTCTCTTGATAGGGCTATAATTGCTAAAGATAAACGATAGCGTATTTGAGGACCCGAGGTGCTTATAGTTGGTTTATTTAATGAAGCACATCTTATCATCTTAATCATTGTTTGAACATATTTCTGAATCGTATAATATGTTCTCTAATATTAGATAGTCTGAACATGACCTGACTCGTTATCAATTGCTTTCATTCATTATATAATCCAGTTTACATATCTAGCTAAGATTTGGGGGTGATAACCCTGACCGGGAACACACCACGATGAAATAAAAGCATTCGTATCAATACAACAACTTAATTTAAATTATCGGATTTTGAATAATTGAAAAGTATCCAAGTTGTGAACTGGTAAGAGAGAAAGGAATGACGTAGGTTGCAGCTAATCACCAAGAAATTAAAATAAACTCATGATCCATAAAAATATTTTGATGGGAGTTTTCTCATTATGCACTAGCACGTGAGATGAATTCACATGTATGATTCTTATTTTTTAAAAACTACATTTAAATAACTTTGCATTGCATACATTGAAAAATAATTAGCCATGAGCTTGGAGTAATTTAAATGATTAAATGAGGTAGAGGATTGAACAAACGATCCATCAAGAAACCCATCGAATTCCTCTCTTATCCAATCCCTACAATCCAAAATCCTTCGTAAAATCATCAATGCTCCTTATTTTGTTAAGAATAAAATAATCCATAACGACCTTAATGTCCCATTTGTTGCAGATTTGGCCCGAACCCGGTATCTATCCTTTTATAACAAACTCCATTCCCACTCAATCCCTCTAGTTTCAAACCTAGCTTCATCCTCAATTCCCAATAATCCTCCGAGACGTCTGAAAAGAAGATGGCCACGTGACCTTCTTAGTTGAACTTGTGATTTGAGTACTACCTGTGGGTAGTTTTTCTACTTGTCATTATCCCATATCATTATGTATCAGCTTATTTATTTGTTGTATTATTGTAATACAGTTGTAAATACCAATAAATAAATATTTTTTAAAAATGACTAATGAGATTAATGTAAATGCTAGGATTTTTGGCTACATGAAAACAAATACCTGCAAATGTAGAAGTCATGAAGGGTCTTGGGTTTATTGCAAGGTAGAGACTGCACAGTTTCTAGAACAACTGTTTTGACGGATGGTGATTTTTTCTGATATGACGCTCAACCACTAGGTTTCCCCCCTAATTATAGAGGTTGGGTGAGCCCTAGGAAGTTCTTTAGATCCCACAGGCTCCATCCAAGGCTCTGGCATAGCTGGATTTGAACCTGGGATCTTCAGAACAGCTACTGATCACTCTACACACTGAGCTACCCCGCTTCTCACATAATACAGATAAATAAATAAAATTATAACCTCTATATTCTAAGGTTAAGTAAATGGTATAGATAGCACTGTCCTCTTAACAGTTAAACTAGATGTGGTCAGCATCGATCTAAAATCGCTGCCACTGGAGCGTCAACCGATGTTTGACTTTATCTACAGCTGATAAAACTTAGTAAGCAGCATACAAAATTAATAAATATCTATTTTACTACTTCTCTTGAAATAGCTACACTGATGTATGTATCCTATATTTATTATAATGAATTCATCGATATTCTTCGACGCAGTAATCCAAGTAATCGTTCGAGACTAATAAAACGAGTTTTCTTTTTTTTCCCTTATCCTTTTTCCCGCGTCCTTCGCAGCAAATTATCGACCTTGCTTTAGTTAGATAAATAAAATTTTACTGACGCCAAGTTGTGTAATCTTCCGACAGAACGTGAAGTGTAAGTTACAGTATGTTGAGGAAGCGGAAAATACTTTCTGCAATGTTATAAGAAGTTACAGAAGGAACCGTTTATTTTCCGGATTTTTCCATTTTGTACGGTGCATTTGACCGTGTATCTAAGCTAGTGTTCTTTTTTTTAAATACATTAATATTATGTGTAGATATCGTAGGGTATTTATTTTTAATTCACAAACTTACCTATCTAATGCAGAGGAAATATATTAATTTTTTCATAAAAAATATTATTAATTACCTTAATTACTTTACTTGATATTTAATTAAACACGCGAAATTGCGTGATCAACTGGTTTTGATATGGCTTAATGAGCTTCCATTAAAAAAAATTACAATTGAAATGGACTGTAACCGTTTTTTCGGCATTTCACGATAGCATTCTAGTTGTTAACATATTGTTCCGTTGCAAACTTTAAGAATTTACTTCAAACTCAAAATTTTTTTTTTTCCTCTCCTTACCCCAGCAACCCCATGGAGGGACCGTTTTTCAATATTAAGGCATGCACCATGCCTAAATAAGCATATTTCATTACATGTGATTTTTATATTTACAGATCAATTTATAGAATTACATTAAAATACGTTTAGGTATAAGTTAATAATAAGAAATTAAAAATTTAAAGTTGGACTAAATTGATAATTTACCTGTTAGAGTAATATATATATATATATATATATATATATATATATATATATATATATATATATATATATTTCTGTGTTAAGAAATTTGAAGTTATATGTATAGAGTTTTGTTCTGAAAGGAGTTACATTTTTTTAACCAATAAAACTTATTAATTCTTAGCTTTATGTCTTGTGTAGCGATTTCTCTCCCTCACTTAACTTCAACAGTACTATTCATTATGTTAACACTATAAAATTAACAGGAAAAGATTTTTTTTACAGATAACCAATGAATAAATTAATGATAGTTAATAAGTGATTAGTTTCGACGATGCATTCATCAACATGGTACCATGATTAATTGGATAGTACTGATTAATTTTCTCTGGTCGTGTCTGTTCTTTGCTTCTTGATGTGAGATGTGCTTTCTCTTTTCTTCATTTATATCTAAATTTTTCTCCCCCTTGATACTTTGTACCGAAACTCATGACTTTTTTATTCCAAGTTTTAAATATATCTTTAAATCTCAATATTTTTTGTATGTTGATTAATTTTTGCCTGTCAATCAACGAACACAATCATGTGAGATACTTATTTTTTTTTTGTAATCTTCATCGAACTAGTCTAATGTTATTTATAGTGAGAAAAATCTTAAATCGTCATTTGTATTAAGTATTTCGGTCACTTCGCTGAGGTGCACTGCCTAACCTGCAAATGACCATTAACAACAGTATCGTTTGATATTAATCATAAACCTATGGAATCACGTTGATTTCGATCGCAATTTTCATTACAGAAATGTCAAGCTCTCGTGTTGGGACCGAACGATGTCTAGGCCGAACAGCAAATGTCAGTCTGCGTCGAGTTCAATGCTTGCCAGGATATGTTTGGCCTCGGAGTCGTATAATTACTTACACGTTTACCGCCTTAATTACCTTTTAATGGCCAATTTCAGTCATATTTGTATGCATTTGATAAATAATACTACACATATAAGGGTGTAATAAATATAGTCTGAATAGCTACGTTAATGTCAGTAACATAGTTACGAAGAAGATCTGTTCACACAGTAAACATTAACTCAATTATTTTTCATTAAATAAACCAATCGACCTTAACACTTACATGTGTGAAGATTCATGGTAGTTCACAAGGAGATTTTAATTAATTAACTAGAAAAATACTGGTATTAACTAGCAAGGGAGCTATTATTAACAATTTAAAAAAATTAGTTCCTGTTCTTTCAAATACTGTTTTTTTTATTTATGTTTATTTCAGTAGCTTCGAGTTAAGCCACAATAAGTTTTAACTATTCATTCGTTTCATTTTCCTGCGATAGATACCATTTCCTATCCACTATTGTTTTTAAAAAGTTACAAATATATTCAGTTTTACATATAACTATGGTTAAGTTGAGACTAAATTTTTGCAGAATCTCTCAGAAAGGATATAAACAGACAAACCAAACGATTTTT